>JASFAT010004415.1:0-227836 GCA_031353405.1 Baronia brevicornis | reverse complement strand
ATTGTTATATCTAAGGTCTATTTTTGTAGAAATAGAAAAACTGTATTTACAATACATAATTAAAATGGTTTTTGCTAAAAACCAGCGCCGGGTGCTCCAATAGAGCGCATATGCGGCATATGCTGAGCAAGAACCATTTTATGACACTTGCATACATTCATACGTATCGTCACGCCTGTCTCCCGTGGGGCCAGGCAGAGACCACAGATGTCCATCTGCCACAATCTCGGCATACATCCCTTGCTTCCTCCACACTCATTATTCTCCTCATGCAAGCCCGCCGGTTAAGGGTACTCTTGACCTGGCCTTTCTTAAAAATTTCAGCAATTTTGTCAAGGTATGTTAAAATGGTTTTTGCTAAAAACCAGCGCCGGGTGCTCCAATAGAGCGCCCGGCGTATGCTGAGCAAGAACCATTTTATGACACTTGCATACATTCATACATATCGTCACGCCTGTCTCCCGTGGGGCGAGGCAGAGACCACAGATGTCCATCTGCTACAATCTCGGCATACATCCCTTGCTTCGTCCACACTCATTATTCTCCTCATGCAAGCCCGCCGGTTAAGGGTACTCTTGACCTGGCCTTTCTTAAAAACTTCAGCAATTTGGTCAAGGTATGTTTTTCGTGGTTTTCCTCTACCGACCCTTCCATCCACATTCGCAAGGTGAATTTCTTTTGCCAGTCGTCTTTCACCCATCCTCTCTATATGCCCAAACCATCTATGTATCACTTTTGCAACTTTTATCACAACACCTTTTACTGCATATTGCTTCTCATCATCTCTTATATCTAATTAATAATCAATATATCAATAATTCTAGTAAAATTAAAAACATTACTAGTCTACTTAAAAAAAAAAAATTAAGCAGAACGTGATGCGGAACCTGTTAAATAGAAAGAACACAATACCTTGGACCCAAGCGTCGCCATTTGAAGCTCTCACAACTTTGTAGGACAGGTTCTTCATGTCCTTCTGTACTTCTGGATCGTCAAAGCGGCGTCCGATCAGCCTCTTGGTGGCGTAGAACGTGTTCCCGCTGTTGGTGACCGCCTGGCGTTTCGCCGGCATGCCCACCAGCCTCTCGCCGTCCTTGGTGAACGCCACGTGGGATGGTGTGGTGCGGGAGCCCTCGCTATTCTCCACCACCTCAAAATAAAGTTGACTATGACTCGAAAGGAATTCAAAAATTTGGTTTAGGCGAGAATCGGTATTAGAAAACTGATGAAACTTCATTACACGCACCACCCACCCACCACTCTACGGAACCGGCTACATTCAGCGGTATTTTCGAACCGATACAACATTGGAACCTTCAAAAAAAAAAACAAGCCTACTTTTATCTCAAACGCCGGTAAAGCATTTGCAATTCAACCCCTTGCTGCGCCATTTAGCTCAACGAAACTCAGGCCCAAGTGTTACGCACAGTGTTGGGCAAATTTTAATTGCAAGAACAATTAAAGATGAACAATTGATTAATTGATAAACGTAACCACAACAACTAACAATTAATCAATTGTAATTGTGGAATATTACAATTAACAATTATTTAATTGTTAACTGTAGTAATAAGAATTAACAATTGATTAATTGTCAATTGTGATTTACTACAATTAACAATTAATTAAATTTCAATTGTTTGGCTCCGGTAATACAATAGTGCCCCTCCCCCCTCACCATCCATTACTGTGGTTAAATACACACGTGAGAGTAAGAGGCAAGAACAATGTACGTTCGGGCCTATAAAATGAACACGTTACGACTTGAAATATTTTTGTTGTATACCCACGCTGTAAAAATATTAATCAATGCAACATTTTTATACAGAAATACATTCAGATTTTTTATGTAGAAAGAAAGATTTAGAAAAATTAAAATAAATATTACAAGTAGTATATGTAAGTGTATTACAGCCTTTATTCCTTTTTTTTCGTCTGAGGGTTAATTTTCCTAAATCTTTTACTAATTTCGTTTTGATACATAAAGTTAATTGTTAATCTTAATTGTTTCTTAAAACAACTAAAAAAGATAATTGCAAGGTGCAATTAGAAGTTTAATTGCGATTAATTTAATTGCAATTACTTTTTTAGTTAATTATCAAGATAATTGACAAATTAATCGATTAATCCCTAACACTGGTTACGCGTCAACGAGTGGCAAACACGTCGTACCTTCCTCTTTTAAATTTCAATATATAAACTACTTTGTAACGGCAATAATGAGACTCGTGACTAACTCTGGTGGAGTACTGATAGAAACTAACATTCGATCACCAGGACCCAGGCTCGTGATGTTTATGTTCGATCCGACTATCCGTATACCATCTCGGCTCGTGATGTTTACGTTTGGCCCGACTTTCTATTCACGAGCCCGGCTCGTCATATTCATGTTTGGGCCAAAATTTTCATCGCGAGTCAGACTCATTAAAGCACGGCAAGGGGTTAACGGTGTTGCGAGTGTCTATGGGTGGCGTTGGTTGCTTTCCATCGGGCGACACGCTTGCTTGTTTGCCTCTTTATCCCATTAAAAAATGCTCGTAGGAAACTGGTTACTTAAAGTGGTAATGGGGTGTTAAGTTAGTGGGAGAATCGATAGTCCCCCCACCGTTTAATTAGTGAGATGTCTTTTACCATTTGACCATATGCAAATTCGGGCGATTCGAACCGTCGACGACCGAGATCTCAACAATAGGCATCGATTCATCGACACCGATCATCGATTCTAATAATAAATATTTTAATTTGGCTGAGGTTATTATAGATGGCGAGAATCGTACGTTTATCGGTCTCACCGTGAATTAATGAAATAATGTAGCGCGATTTCTAGGAAAGCCGTAGGCACAAGCCGCGGCTAGCTGGTGTCGCGCGTCCCTCTCGCACCGCTGCAAAAGCGTGCGCGTGTGAACGCGCAAACTGATCGACGGTGCAAAATGTTAGTATGTAGTGTTCTAACTAGTTTTAACAACACTGTTTAAAAACAAAATTAACTAGTGATATATATAAAAAAAAAGTCAATTTCTACTTCGATCAACATAAAGAAAGATTTTATTTAAGTTACTTTATGTTAAATAACTACAATTAATTCGCATTCTTATCCTGTTTAATATCTTATATATTATAACAGAATTTTTTTCTTCCATATAATACAAAAGTTAATTAATAAAAAAAATTAATGAATTAATATTTGAAAAGTCTGTATTAACAAAAACTTTTTTTTATTTTATTTATATCAGTATGTGGTCAAATTGGATGGAACATCATAGGTCTCACTAGGCTGCCCCATGTTGAGACATACATTCGGTCATTTTTCGTATTCAGCTATACATAAATCAATATATACATACATACATACATACATACATACATTTTCTATCTCTTTTCTCTATGTGTCTTTTGTCAACTTTTGTCATGAGACCTTTTACTTCAACATCATTTGTTATAAACCTATTGACATGTAATGTGTCAGTAATATAATGAGAATATTAATTCATTTATATACCTTAGGTGTTTTTCCTTCCATGACGGCAACACAGGAGTTAGTGGTACCCAGATCAATACCGATGACTGCACCTCTAACTCCCTCCGATCTGAACATGAATAAAAAAATATTAAGGTTATTGTCAATTAGATAGTAAGATTACCCTTCTCTCACTGAGAGGGAAAATTATAGAAGTAAAGCCAACATCAATGAACCAGTCAAACATTGTATACATTCAATTGTCAATTTGGCACCAAAAACAAAGGCACAGACAGAATCACTGCTATGGCTCAATGGTGAATATTAAATTGTTTTTAACATTTTCTAAAAATATTCAACATTAGTCCAATTATTAATGGAGTCAGGTGTTGCTTTGCGGAAATCCATCACTATGTGGACAGTCAAAAGTTTTACTTAGATAAGATCCATGACAAGCAAAACAATAGCAGACAGTTACGCCCCAACACGAGGCATCTTCAGGTATAGTAGACTCTACGGAAGACAACCGAAAAGTCAAGTCATTTTCGGTTCGGTACTTTTTGGTCTAAGTTCCAAATAAATCCACTTCATCCAGCAGAAATACACACATTACTAGTTTTCTGTTATTGTTTGCTTGTCGCGGATCTTAGCTAAGTAACACTTTTGATTAATGTGGACAACATTAGTCCAATTATCAGAATTCTAGTGCATATTAGTAAATATTACAGGAAAAAAAAATTATTTTCTTTCGTTGAGAAATTTTGACAAAACCATTTCTTACCACCAACTCTTATTTGTGTCGGCATATAAAGCAATTTTATTTCCTTATTTGAAATGTTATAAATAATAAAATGTCTAGGCTGTGGGTGTTTTTTCTTGAGGCTCTGGTAGCACAAAGGTTAATACAATGTATTTATTTATTGGCTGCATAAGTGTTTAATTAAATTATCATAAGTTGTAGCAAAAAGATATGCTGTGCATCTTGTTTTAAATAAATAAATAAAGATGGGAAATTCTGACAACACGCAAAATAGGGGCATGATGACATCAAGTTGCAGAAACCAGCCTGTCACACCATCTACCATAAAGATGGAAAGGCAAAACATTGTTCCCACACTAGGCGGGTATGTTGCAATATACAACTTACCCACCTAGTGTGGGAACAATTTTGGGAGAGACCAATGTCAGGCAGTCAATTGTTACTACTATATTGTGTCAAACAAAATATCCTTTTTGTAATTTATTTTTGTAGATTTTGACAAAGCACATATTGCCTTTCCATGTATATTTATTTGTTTAACATTGGTGTTTCTCACGTAGACATTGCTTCTAATTGGTATTTTCTTTTATAAACACATCATAAGACTAATACCTAACTTTTCCCGCCAACTTACATCAGTGACATTATGTTTTTATTTCATTTTTATAAGCAGTTATATTGTTTAATTATGGTGGCGCATTATACAATATAGTTTGCTTAAGGTGTATAGCAAAGTGATATGAAATAAATCTGTTAGTTTTCCAAGTTAAAAGTGAAAATCCATTGTGATAAAATAGCCACCATCTTATCAAGGCGTAATGGGACAAGTAACTAGTCAGTACTAGATATTATTGTATTTAACTTGACACTGGAATAATAGTTATAACTAATTACCATCAAAAAAAAAAAAAAACCAATCCCTTCCATTGAATGTTTCTACATTATGTATTATATTATATACATTTAACTACATTATGTATAACTTTACACATACAACAAATGAGTGCTGTATGTGATGTTATATGATAATGGCTTAAGAATAAATCTAGAAATATTTAGTATAAAATAATATTTTTAGTTTGAGTTAAAAACAACTGGTATTAATTCCAAACACAAGCATTTAATTAACTACATGATGCATATGAATTACAAAAGGTGACTAAATCACATTTTATCATCTTAATCATGCATCCTAATTGTATGTGTAAGGTTATATGATGATGGCTTAAAAATTAAGCTAGAAATACTGAGTAAATCAAACGACTTTAGATATGTGTACGCTTAGATGAGCTGAAGTTGAGCAATTTCTAACCTAAAAAACGACCTCATTAATTATTCTAAAGATAAAAAGTGTAGTGTAAGCTGACGATGTATTATGCAACTCTGTAGTATTATATGCAAATGCAGACAATGTTATTTATTACTTTTAATATATTTTATTTCAGCTTTCTAAGTGGAACACGCGAATCACGATAATTCTATTAGAGTTAGGTTATAACGAAATTATAACGAATTCTAATCGTACTTACTTATGTCTGTATTGCATTGCATGTCGCTGGTAAATAGGCACCGTGGGCGATGCAACCTAAAATATAAGAATTAAATTGGTAAATTAAAAATATTTAAAAAATATATAATCTTGTATACATCAGGCACCGGTGGTCTTTGTTGTATCTATGTGGTGGAATTTAATTACAACTAATTATAAATATTTTTTTCTTATTACTCAATATTAATTAAGAACATGACAGAAGATTTTCTTTCGTTTTATGAAATAAAGATGGGCACTTACATTTTTGAGGATGGTGGAAAAATTCCTGTGCGTGTAAAACTCAGTACCGAAACCAGAACACTCCAAAGCCTTTCGGCCAATCACCCGCGTGGCGCTCAACATTTTTGTCGAATAATTATCTTATAACTTATTAATATAAATTTCGCTTTTAGTTCACTTCAAAAAGAACATGTGGATGACGCAACTCTATGAAAGAAGTTTTTTTTTCTTGTAGCACACGCCGTTAACTGCTCGATATTCTTGCCAGACTGAAAAAGAAAATGCAAATGGAATGTTCTCGTTTTATTTATTTCTATATAATGTGAGTTATATTGTTCTCATTGCAAAAGACAGCGATGTCAAAACATGATTGGTCAAAATTCAATTTTCAACCAATCGTTGAAGAAATATGTGTATGCAGTAAGAAGTACACACTCTAAGAGCGGAAAACGTTTTGATATATTACGTAATTGGTTCCATAGACAATGTATATTTCAAAACTATCATTATATCAGATTATTTCTATATATCACTTTTTTGTTAATCTAGAGATAGATAGCATACGTGTTACTGTCATTACGATTATTCTCAGTGAGCCGGCGAAATATTTGCGGTCAGAGCGAAATTTTTTGGAAAATAACGATTACAACGTAATATTTTTGACACAATAGTTCTTACCTATGGGAAAAACCTTAGTCATAAGTATTGAAAGCCATTAATTTAAATGAATGAATGAATGAACCTTAGTTATAAATAATATTTAAAAGGCTTATTATGTTAAGAATTTTTCTTAAAGTTTTTCATGTCGCAAAATATATTTTCATCAGTTGTGAGAAAGACAATACTGAGAGTTAGTCATCAAGATCTGTTTTAGATTTTTTTATATTGAACACAGTGTATTCTGCGAATTCACACAGAGTGACGGGTTGTTATAATTAATTAACTTTTTATTGTTATTAAAATGGATAGTTCAAACTTATTTTCCTAAGATTTCCTGATCGGGGTCTGTGTCACTACATTTGCCAAGACATGCTCTCCTCTTCACTCAAAATCTACTACCGATGTCTTGTTTTTGTGATAAACGTGACCAGACTATTGCCACTTCGGTTTGCTAAGCAGCTGAACTGTTGGTGACAGTTTTTGTAAGTTTCAGTTCAGAAATACTCCTTAAATTAGTTGTTAACCACAGAGCAACTATAGTGTTCATGCGTAGAAAGAAGCCGTAGTGGGATCCAGATTGTAAGGATTTAACTCTTCTTTGCAGCGAGTTGTACAGTACTGGAAATCGGTGGCAGGACTTGTTACAAACATTTTCTCGCGGAATTTCCCATGGTACAAGTTATAAAAGATGTTGACAGATGAGAAATTACTCCGCAATGCCAAAAAATATAGGCATACGGCGAGATCTCTTTGCGTTGTGTCGACAAAAGGAGGAAATTGATAGTGCGATGCACTAGCTAGCCTAAAGATGAATACTCTTCATACGATCGGCGTTATAAAGTTAGAAGCGATGGATCGGCGTGATTTTGCACTTCTGATGACACCCAGCTGTGACGGTTTTGCGCAGGATTACACTCCATTAGAAGTAAAAGTATAAAAATAAAAACATTTTTTTTTAAATTGAGTTTTTTTATTGAGTATGTATACATACATATATTTTATATTTAAACATTTTTGAGCTCAAAATTATTATATCTTATCTAATAAAATTGTTAAAATTAAATTATAAAAACCTTACAGCTTAAACAACTGGGACTAGAAGCAGCACAGGGGGTGGCGGGAGCGGCAGGAGATGTTTTTTAATTACTTGATCCGATCGAGACTTAGCAAACAAGAGACGGACGTGTGTGTTCACAAAAGTTTATCACCATGTGACCTACATGCTCATTTACCTGCTCTAATACAAAAAAAAATCAAATTTTTTTAGGATATTAGCAATAGAACACGAAGTAATACAAAATGTGTCTTAAATTAATATATATATATAAAAACTTAAATTAATATACACCGTGACTTTTTAATTACCCGAGAAAATTAAGTAATATTTCAGTTATCATTATACATTAAATTTGGCGAAGAAAAAATATTTCATAAATTTATTTTTATGAAATATTTATTAAAAATGTCCTTAATATACACCAAAAATTATACAACAAAAAATCTTGCTAATTCAAATAGACGTCATTATCATTCCAATATGAACTGCACCCAAACCAAATTTGGTCGCGTAATATTTACAGGATTTCTTTGAAGTCCCATACAACAATATTTTTGTATGAACGCTATAATATTTGAATGTTACTTACTGACATACATATTTTAACAAAAGCGAATTTTAGTTTTCTCGGTTAATTAAAAAGTCATGGTATATATATATATATATATATATATATATATATATATATATATATATATATATATATATATATATATATTAATTATTTTATTTATATATATATATATTATATATATATATATATATATATATATATATATATTTGAAAATGTGACTTACAAGTTTTTTGCTGCTAACGTAAGGAGGAAAATATTTTTAAGTGTTTACAAGAAGATATACTAGTTATTTATTTAAAATCATATTTGACGATGGCAATTTACGATGAAACTGTTGAGTTCAACATTGACACAACTTTATTTTTAAGGATAATTTTTATTTTATAGAAAATATTTAACCATTATTAAAGGAAAAATTGTAGAACAGAGTTGAAGCGTAATAATGGATTGTTTTTATAAAAGAAACAGAACACCTGTTTAACTAGATAAGCATTAAAGAAGAATTTTTAAATATTCATCCGTTAAGGTTAACTTATATTTAAACACCAGTCAATTATATCTATTTTTATATAAACAAGTTTATTTTTACCTTTAATTTTTATAATAATAATAAATATATATTTTAATCGAATTTGTATATAACAAATTCGATTAAAATATATATTTATTGTTATTGTAAAAATTAAAGGTAAAAATAAACTTGTTTATATAAAAATAGATATAATTGACTGGTTTAAATATATTTCTAATATTTCTAATTCGATTAATGCATCAACATCCATCTGCGGTAGTTTAACTTTTTTCTTTATTTTTTTAAAATACAGTCTTAACTAAAACTAGTAGTAAAATTCAATTCAGTATATTCAGTATACATTAGCAGTATTTTCTAGGGTATTACTGGCAATATTAACAATTGCTCTTTTTTTTGTCTATGAAAGATGTTTTAAAACAGCCATGTTGGATTTGGTAGTTCTGAAAAAAAAACTCAATTTAATATTGTAAATGTATGTATATGTATGTGTATGTATAATTTTAAAATTAATTATAATACACTAATATAAAAAAAATATTTAACCATCACCACACGGTAGACGTAGGCTTACTGAAGACACGCCTTCTAGCGATCTTCAGCTATACGCATCCAATTTTTGCCAGGCGTCTTGAGCAAATCATTGCTTCACATCTGAGGTGACAGTTCCCTGATACGTTTGCCAAAACTCGGTATCCCCTTCAGCACTTGTCCATGGTTCGACAACCACTGCACTTAGAACCGATTGCCGTGACCAACCCATTGTCCCTTCAGTTTTCTTACCAGGAGAGCTGTCTATGACTTTGGTTCACGGATTTTTTCGTTACGAAGCATCCCTTTCTATATCTCTGAGTAACTATGAGCTTTTGAACCAGACGGACTGTACTGTCCACGTTTTGACAACGTAGGAAGGTGCATGTGAATCGTTAGACTTCATATCGTCGGCCAAATCTCGAAAAAAAAATTTTTTTAATAGCTCGAAAGTAATTTTGTTTTTCCCACTTTCCACTTTTGATGCCATTTAAAGGATAATTTTAAAGCGTACCCGATGCAATATTTCGTATTTTCTTCGTATTAAAAAGAGTTTTGAGCATGGAACTGGTCTCGTCATCACTGGACTCTATTATATAACGTAATAGAGTTCAGTGATGACGTAATATAACGTATTATTATCGTTGATTATATCGTACAAATAAATAGATAAGCTTATTTGGGTTTTGGAGTAGTTTACAGCGGATTGTTGATCATAGTTTACATACCTATCATAGCAAGCCGTGATTCAGTTGGTGGTGGCTGTTTCTCCGTGTTAAGAAGATTTTGAGCATGGAACTGGTCTCGTCATCACTGGACTCGTCTGAAAGTTTACGATATCTACGTATGATTATCGTTGATTATATCGTACAAATAAATAGATAAGCTTATTTGGGTTTTGGAGTAGTTTCCAGCGGATTGTTGATTATAATTTACATACCTGTCATAGCAAACGGTGATTCAGTTGGTGATGGCCGTTTCTTCGTGTTAAGAAGATTTTTGAGCATGAAACTGGTCTCGTCATCACTGGACTCGTCTGAAAGTTTACAATATCTACGTATTATTATCGTTGATTATATCGTACAAATAAACAGATAAGCTTATTTAGGTTTTGGAGTAGTTTACAGCGGATTGTTGATCATAGTTTACATACCTATCATAGCAAGCGGTGATTCAGTTGGTGGTGGCTGTTTCTCCGTGTTAAGAAGATTTTTGAGCATGGAACTGGTCTCGTCATCACTGGACTGGTCTGAAAGTTTACAATATCTACGTATTATTATCGTTGATTATATCGTACAAATAAACAGATAAGCTTATTTGGGTTTTGGAGTAGTTTACAGCGGATTGTTGATCATAGTTTACATACCTATCATAGCAAGCGGTGATTCAGTTGGTGGTGGCTGTTTCTCCGTGTTAAGAAGATTTTTGAGCATGGAACTGGTCTCGTCATCACTGGACTCGTCTGAAAGTTTACGATATCTACGTATGATTATCGTTGATTATATCGTACAAATAAATAGATAAGCTTATTTGGGTTTTGGAGTTGTTTACAACGGATTTTTGATCATAGTTTACATACCTGTCATAGCAAGCGGTGATTCAGTTGGTGGTAGCTGTTTCTCCGTGTTAAGAAGATTTTTGAGCATGGAACTGGTCTCGTCATCACTGGACTCGTCTGAAAATGTACAATATCTGCGTATTATTAACGTTGATTATATCGTGGAAACAAAAAGATAAGCGTATATGGAATGTAGAGTAGTTTACAGCAGATTTTATTTCATTTATATAATCTTATGTTATTATTAGATATATTCGTTAATCGTTTAATTCTGGTGACGTATTGCACAGTATAGTTCTATTAAGTCATATAGTGGAGTGAAATAAAATAAATGCAAGTATCGTAACTTTTTAAGTTGACTGAAAATGTCCATAGAAGGTTTTGGTAAAATAGCCACCATATGAACAGTCAAAAGTTTTACTTAGCTAAGATCCACGACAAGCAAAACAATAACAGAAAATTAACAATGTGCGTTTTTCCGTTGGGTTTAGTGGATTTATTTGGAACTTAAACCAAAAATCTACCGTAGACAACCGAAAAGACTTTTCGGTTGTCTACCGTAGAGTCTATTATACCTAAAGATGCACGAGGCATCATCGTTGGGGCGAAACACGTGTCGTTTACAAGATGGAAAAGTGATAATGTGTGTTTGGTGTTGTGTATAGTGGTTGGTGGGTGGAGAGTTGATGGCCGATTTTCGGTAGGTTTTTGGTTTAAGTTCCAAATAAATCCACTAAACCCAACGGAAAAACACACATTATTAATTTTCTGTTATTGTTTTGCTTGTCGCGGATCTTAGCGAAGTAAAACTTTTGACTGTCCATATAGTGATGGATTTCCGCAAAGTAACGCCTGACTCCATTAATAAAATAGCCAACATTTTATCAAGACGTAATGTGATAAGCTGACTTGTAACATTTCAAGAGATTGGATATTATTGTATTTTATTTGACACTGGCATAATAGTTGTAACTAATTGCCATAAAAGAAATGAAAAGAAAAAAAATTAATAACTATGAACATTAAAAGCGGACTTTTCCCGCTAATTTACATCAGTGTTGTTGTGTTTATATTTCATTTTTATAATCTTATATATAATATAATTATCAGTTATATTGTTTAATTTTGGTTGCGTGTTGTGCAATATAGTTTGATTATTGCGCATAAGTGAAGTGATATGAAATAGACACGTGACTTTTAAGTTGACTGCAAAAGTCCATAGAAGGTTTTGGTAGAAAAGCCATAATTTTATCAAGACATATATTTATTAGATCCACTAGCCTCAACCATCTCATTGATATTTATATTTCTTATAATATAAATAATTTTAATAGTTTTCATTGATTGTAGTCAATTGCGTGTTTGTGCAGTGCCCCAGTGTGGGGTGCTCCAGCTTTGTGTTATAACATCATAATATAGCATAACATCATATCGTAATATTTCGAGTTAGAAAGCATCGTTATTTTGCAAAAAATATATTTTTTTTATATATTCACGCCTATCCCCCGCAGGGGTTGGGAGAGACCATAGAGCTCCGTCCGCTACCAATATTGGCAGCGAAACGTCGTTTTTCGCCCTCGTGAGAATCAGGACGTGACGGGTGGCGAACCACGTCGCCGTCATTTTTCAACAAATTGGGTGTATTAAATTCGTCTTAGTGAATCCCACGAGCCTCAAAGGAGGATCAAGGTCAACACCAGCAGAGCCCTACATGCTGATGTAAAACACCATAGTACCCGGGGGAGCGTGATCCCCGGGACGGGTGGCACGCTTGCGACTAAGCTCGCCCTTAGCCACGCATCCATTGGCAAAAAATGTTGGAAAAATAAAACTCGAAACAGTTGTAAGATATCGATTATAACATTTGATATTGACAACATATTTTTTTTTTCCAACTTGACATTTTTTGAAGCCAGTACTTGAGTATAATGACATCCTAGTATTGAGGTAGCAAACATTTATGAATGAAAAATAGAAAAACTATTAAAGTAGACAATTTTTAGGTAAAATACGTACGTAGGCCTTTCTGTTAAATAATCTGGTACTATGACATGACATAGTAAACTGTCACGGTTGACAAAATTTTTGGCTTTGATAAATAATTATATTTTTTACGGGGTATTTTGTAACAAGTTGTATAAGGTTGATAAGGTTTGAATTTTGCTCTAACTCACACTTTGCGTGGTCTTTGTCTGAATTAAATGTTTTTGTATTTTTAATTAATTAATTAATTTATTTATTTATAAGCACAAAAACAAGTCTGATGGGAAGACAAGATGGTCAGAGAGTATCTTCGCCTAGCCGCTTGTCCGGTAGTTATGGTATTGGTACACGGGTACGCGACCCTGGCCTCCCGAGCTACTACCGTATCACTCCTTGTCTTCCGTTGCGGTAGTATCATATCCCTATAATCCTGTCTAAATCCATATTTTGTATCCCCTGCCTTTTCCTTTTCTTCTCTATCCTAGGGAGGGAGGGATAGGGAGAGAATTAATTTTTAATTTGTGATTATTAATAGATAATAAACAGATATATAAAATTCGTGTAACTATTTTGTAAAAGGCGTTGGAATGATTTTTTGTCTTGTATAGGTCCATAAAAGGTTAGAAACCTAAAGTCTAACTGATGTGTTATACATAACTGTCGTTTTTTCCGTGCGGTTGTGTAAAACATTATATAGAATTTTTTTTCCTTTAAAAAACTCAATGGATTAAAATCAAGTCAGATCAATCAAAAATGACATCACATCACTAACATTTTTTCTTAAAATCTCTTATGGATTTATTTTATTTTAATACTTTATTGTACACATAAAACACGGCATATAAGCATTAAAAGGAAAGAAGATGTACAAAGGCGAGCTTAACTCAAAATTGAGTTTTCTTTCAGTTAAACCTAGGAGTGAAAAAGATATAAGATAAGCTGTAAGGATAGAAATAAGTGTACATACAGTGTGTACAACAACAAAATATAATAATAATATACATAGCAATACATACTATATAAAACCATACACATATAAATACTTATAATATATAATATAATACTATATAAATAAGAGGATACATAAAAAAAATCGAGAAAATCGGCCATCAACTCTCCACCCACCAACCACTACACACAACAACAAACACACATTATCACTTTTCCATCTTGTAAACGACACGTGTTTCGCCCCAACACGAGGCATCTTCAGGTATAGTAGACTCTACGGAAGACAACCGAAAAGTGACTTTTGACTGTCCATATAGTGGATGGATTGGATGGATTTCCGCAAAGTAACTCCTGACTCCATTAATAGTCATCAAGTTTATAATTAAACTAGTTATACTTACTGTTCTCTCCATGTTTCAAAAGGTCCCCGATTTTCTCAACAATTATTTCACTCACATCGCTTTCTGGAAAATATTAATCGCTATAAGAAAAAAGTAATAAATTAATAACTATAAACATCAAAAGCGGACTTTTCCCGCCAACTTACATCACTGCTGTTGTGTTTTCATTTCATTTCTATAATCTTATATAATTATCAGTTATATTGTTTAATTTTGGTTGCGTATTGTGCAATATAGTTCGATTATTGCGCATAGGTGATATGAAATAAATACGTGACTATTTAAGTTGACGGCAAAAGTCCATAGAAGGTTTTGGTAGAAAAGCCACCATTTTATCAAGACATATATTTATTGGATCCACCAGTCTCAATCTTATTGAATCTTGTTTTTTATTTTTTTCAGTTGTTTTCATTAATTGTATCATCTTTGTGTTTGTGCAGTGACCTAGCGCGGGGTGCGCCAGCTTTGTATTATATATAAGGTTGATAAGGTTTTAATTTTGTTCTAACTCATAAGTCCACAGAAGGTTTTGGTAGAAAAGCGACCATTTTATCAAGACTTATTACTAAACTAGCTAATGTAAGTGTAACCCTCAGTCTTATAAGAAGAAAGGGTACAATGGATAATACTCACCCTGATGAGTAAAATTCATTCATTCATTGCATTACTATACTTCTGGCAAGCTTTCAAAATACACATACCAAATTGTTATTTATTTATTTGATTAATGGAGTCAGGCGTTACTTTGCGGAAATCCATTATTATGTGGACAATTAAAACTTTTACTTAGCTAAGATCCGCGACAAGCAAACAACAATAGAAAACCGATCAATGGTCGCGGACCCGATTCCCGCATCGGAATCCCCATATATATGTGGATTTATAAATATTTATTCCGAGTCTGGTATCCCCCCCCATCCGTATTTCCTTTCTTGATCTTTCCTTTCTACTCTATCCTTTCCCTTCCTCTCCGCCAATCCAAGATCTGTCGTGGCAATGGATGCGTGGCCAGGGGCAAGCTTAGTCGCAAGCGTGCCGACCGTCCCGGGATCGGGCTCCACCGGGTCCTATGGTGCGTTACCTCAACATGCAGGGCTCCGCTGGGGCTGACCTCCATCCTCCCTTGCGGCTCGTGGGATTCACTAAGACGAATTTAATATACCTAATTTGTTCAAAATGACGGCGACGTGGTTGGTGGTTGAGTTACATATATTAACACAAAACACACGTAGTGCAATGCAAAATGTATAATGCTAGTTTTAGTGACTTTTTAACATTATTACACTGTATAAATGATTCATGGAATTTATTATGCTCAACCGAATGTCTGTGAACAGGACAATAATTAATTAAACAAATTGCTGGTTATCAGTGTTCCACGTCGTACAGAAATTGTTGACCAAATGATAATATAATAATAAAACCTTGATTTTCACAATGTTTACATATCACTACTACTACAGGGCTCTAGTTTTTGTTGTTGTACAGTTATTTCTATCCTCACAGCTTATTTTATCTCTCTCAATCCTGGGTTTGCTGGCAGAAAACTCAATTTTGAGTTAAGCTCGCCCTTGTACATCTTCTTTCCTTTTAATTCTTGTATGTCGCGTTTTATGTGTACAATAAAGTATTAAATAAAAAATAAATTAAATAGATCCCACACTGGGATAATTATTAACTAATTTCCCACAACACAGGGATGTTGTGGTAAATTAGCCTCTTCCCTGAATCAATGATACAATGTAAGAACACAAATATCAAAAATGTAAAAAAACACGCGTGCGTGCGCGCGCGAGTGTGTGTGTGTGTGTGTGTGTGTGTGTCACACACAGGCGTGACGATATGGACGTATATGTATGTTTATTTTTTTATGAGATAATAGGGTAAACGAGCAAGCGTGTCGCCTGATGGAAAGCAATCAACGCCGCCCATGGACAACCGTGACACCGCAGGAGTCGCGGAAGCGTTGCCGGCCTATTAGGTACGTATAGGCTTGTTTTTTGAAGGTTCCAATGTCGTAGCGGTTCGGAAAGACCGCCGAGGGTAGCTGGTTCCACAAACTGGTGGTGCGTGGAAAGAAGTATGAATGTAAAGTTACATACCTTCTTTTGTAGGTTGGTCTATTCTGTTCCAAAATTGCGTATCATGGATCCGTATAAACTGTTTTAGTTTTTCTATATCTATATCCTTATTTCCAAGCACTTGGAAGGCAAACGAAGATAGCACCAGAATAGATATGCTCCTGAAAACATAAACAATATTTATTTATTTGAACTTTTTCCCACAAAGTTGCACAACAGTCGGACCTAATGTCATTCTCTCCCAGACAATATGCGGGTAGTGTGGTAGTGGGTAATGGGCTGAACACGTTTGTCGGAGAACACGAATGACAATCGTTGGAGTAGACAAGTGCTGGGGTGGAGACCGCGTCTCTGTAAACGTAGTGGGGGACCCCCGAAACATCAATCACAGCGCATGACGTTTTTTTGGGGACTTTCGCGCAGTGTTGGGCAAATTTTAATTGCAAGAACAATTAAAGATTAACAATTGATTAATTGGTAAACGTAATCACAACAACTAACAATTAATCAATTGCAATTGTGGAATATTACAATTAACAATTATTTAATTGTTAACTGTATCAGTAACAATTAACAATTAATTAATTGTGATTTATAACAATTAATTAAATTTCAAATTTTTTGTGAATTTCCGGGTAGTATAATATTTTTCTCGTCTTTTTGTTCGTATGAGACTAACAGCTTAATTTTCCTAAATCATTTACTAATTTCGTTTTGAAACATAAAGTTAATTGTTAGTTTTAATTGTTTCATAAAACAACTAAAAAAGATAATTGCAATTATTTTAATTGTGAGTTACAATAGACATACGTTATTATTAATGGAGTCAGGCGTTACTTTGCGGAAATCCATCACTACATGGACAGTCAAAAGTTTTACTTAGCTAAGTTTTACATACGTCAATCAAATTAATTTAATTGCAAGGTGCAATTAAAAGTTTAATTGCGATTAATTTATCTGTAATTTATTGAATTGCAATTACTTTTTAGTCAATTAACAAGATAATTGACAAATTAATCGAGTAATGCCCAACACTGCTTTCGCGATATAAGGTAATATAGGGTAGCCTTACGCACGCATCATTTTTAGAAAAATAACGTTTATATAGCACTAGCCTTTGCCCGCGGCTTCGCTCGCGTGGAATTTGGTCTGCCACATTAAATTTCGTGACAGATCATTTTAAATAAATATATATTTTTTTACTTAATTTATGGTTCACAATTTTGGTCATAGTGGCTTCCACATAATAGGTAGATATATGCTGTCGCGGACTTTTATTTAGAACTATTCAAGACAAACAATCCTACGGTACATCATCTTTGTGTAACTCCAATGGTTTAGGCAGCGTACGCCAAACTAGCTCTCAGAGGCCAGATTTTTATCCGACTTAATCGATATGTATCGTTATATTACGACCAAAAAAATTACATAAAATCATTACAAATTGTAGCCTATATGTTATTCCGATGTATAACCTATATTAACTGCTCAGCTGCGTTTCGTGGTAGCTTTAAATACGCCGCAACCAAATGTTGGAACAACTTGCCACCACCTCTTCGTGACTTGCATACAATAAATATATTTAAAAAAAATACAAAAATCTAATTTTAAGTATGCAGTCAGGAACTTGTTCTTTTGGACGCGGTGAATTAAGTACATGACTTTGTGTTTTTTAATTCCATTGTACTGTACGTGTATTTATGTGTATGTGTATATGAGTATGAGTAGTAATATATATGGATGTATTTGTATGTACGAGTGTGTCAGTATGAATGTCGTCACTGTGGTCCGTGATCTGACCACGTTGGTTCTTGCTGAAAACCAGCGCCGGGTGCTCCAATAGTGCGCCCAGCATATGCTGAGCAAGAACCATTTTATGACACTGGTTAGATTAAAATTATTTTCTTTTTGTTTTGTGTTTTTATTTGTATATAGAATATTATTAAGGATTTAATTTTGGTAATTGTAAAAAAAATGGTGTCATAAATAAAGTTTTTCTATTTCTATTACTGTACAGTTTCATCCAAATCCGTCCAATAGTTTTTTTGTGAAAGAGCAACAAACATACATACTCACAAACTTTCGCATTTATAATATTAGTAGAAGTGTGATAGGACTAGTAGGATAGTAGGAAGTAGAAAGTAGGATAGGACTTTTCCCGCCAACTTACATCAGTGACGTTATGTTTTCATTTCATTTTCATAATCGTATATTATTGTTAGGTATATTGTTTAATTGTGTGTGTTATTATATAATATAGTTCGATTAAGACGTATAAGTGAAGTTATATGAAATAAATCCGTGTATCATGACTGTTTAGATATTGTTTTATTTTACTTGACACTGGCATAATAGTTATAGTAAATAAAAAAATAAAAAACGTTTATATATAGACGCAAAACGTGGGAAACTTTTCCCGCCAACTTACATCAGTGCCGTTGTGTTTTTATTTCATTTCCATAATCTTATATTATTATCAGTTATATTGTTTAACTATAGTGGCGTATTATACAATATAGTTCGATTAAGGCGTAGAAGTGAAGCGATATGAAATATATCCGTGTATCGTGACTGTTTAAGTTGAGTGAAAAAGTCCATAGAAGTTTTGGTAGAATAGCCACCATTTTATAAAGACGTAACGTGACAAGCTGACTAGATACTTACATTTCAAGAGTTTTGATATTGTTTTATTTTACTTGACACTGGCATAATAGTTATAAGTATTTGCCATCAAATAAAAAAATAAAAAGCGTTTATATATCGACGTAAAACGTGGGAAACTTTTCCCGCCAACTTACATCAGTGTCGTTGTGTTTTTATTTCATTTCCATAATCTTATATTATTATCAGTTGTATTGTTTAATTATGGTGGCGTATTATACAATATAGTTCGATTAAGGCGTGGAACTGAAGTGATATGAAATAAATCCGTGTATCGTGACTGTTTAAGTTGACTGAAAAAATCCATAGAAGTTTTGATAGAATAGCCACCATTTTATCAAGACGTAACGTGATAAGCTGACTAGTTATTTACATTTCAAGAGTTTTGATATTGTTTTATTTTACTTGACACTGGCATAATAGTTATAAGTAATTGCCATCAAATAAAAAAATAAACAACGTTTATATATCGACGTAAAACGTGGGAAACCGGAGAACGAAAACTTATCACCGGAGCCCAAAAAAAACGTTTAAGATTTCTGAATAAATTGCATCTGATCACTTGAAAACAACGTCAGTGTCAACGCTGTATTAAAAATTGTCCATTCGCCGTAGAGTTGTAGGACTCGAACCATTTGACGCACTTTTTTTTCTGACCGAATGTACAATATTTGTTTTTTAACGTCTATTTCATTTACAGCGTCTTTTTTTGGACAGTTCATCAAAAGCTTTATTTGAGTAAAGTGATATATACAGGTTGTCTTAGAAGTCAACGTCAAGCCGAAACGGGTTGACAGTATTGATTGTAACCATAATGAGAAAAATCAGAAAAAAAATCTATCCCATGCAGTTTGAAAATTATGGGCATTTAAGAAAATCCTAGAAATTTGGTCAAACTGTAACCATTTTTCGGTTATTGTGGTTAATTTTTATTATTTTTATTCATTTAAACTTTGGAACTGTAACCCTATATAACATTTCTAGAATCACAGTAAAAAATAATGACACAATTGCCCCAAGTTTCCTAGAATTAAGACTATATTATATAAGATATATTATATAAGATATAAGATATATATATATATATATATATATATATACTATATGATATATATATATACCTATATATATATATAAGAGAAATTCAAAATTCAAAAAGCAGCCATATTGTGCACGCCTAAGATTGTGAGAAGGTTCCTTTCCTTAGGATTGCATAATCCTTCGTGTGCTTGGTTTATCCCGCCACGAAGGATTAATAACCCTAGTAATAATATTATATTTATAGACTTTTTTATATTAATAATATTGTTATTAAGAGAAAAATATGTAAATATATATTACGTTGTTATTAATTCTAAAAGCTTGTCCTTTATTTCCTACTAGACGACGTTCGCGTTACACCTACAATTTATTTGATTCAAATTAACGATAATGATATCTCTATCTTTGTACTTATATATAAACACAAAAAATATGTAAACTTTTAGTAGACATATAAACACAAAAAATATGTCTACTAAAAGGAAAGTTCATAAGTTGTGAGTAAATCATTGTTATCAATCATTACTTTTAAATGCCGAGGCATAAATTTTATAAACTTTTCTATGTAATTCTTGAATAATGCGTACCACTACGTTACTAAATGCCGCTTGAGATCGTTCTTACTAATTGTCAAGTTCTTCCATTTTCATTTAGAGGCGGCCATGGATTTTTATTTGCATAATGTGAGGTATAACAAGATGAAAAAAGCGGTTTAGTTTAAAAGCTCCATCACTTTGCCACTTATGGTGTATACATTTCAATAATTATTACATGCATTCTCTATGTATGTAATCTAAATACATTGCTTATAGTTACAAAACATTAAATTATTAATAAAGTGTTACATTGTCATTAAAATTGTAATCTATTACATACATACGATCCAATTTTTGAAGCAAGTCTTTAGTATTATAAATATTGCCATCTATTAGCCATTCATATAATCTTTTTTTAATATATATGCATATAAGCCTTATCTTCTAAGTTAATTAATTACAAGTTTGAGTAGACGAAATTAATCTGTCTGTGGGAGTAGTCGAAATTTTAGTTGTACTCTTTGCGCGTAAGTAAATTCTAAAGTAAACTCTACACAGGTCAAAGGCTTAAGTTCGCGCAAGTTCAAGCCCAAGCAATGTTATACTTTTTTAAAACTCAGTCATTTTATATCATTTATAATTTCAATATTGAATATTATTATTAATTATAAAAGGTGATAACTACTAAACTATTATTCATTAGTATAAAACTCACCACATTGTTGTTATATCTAGATCCGTTATATAAACACAAACTAACACAACACAAGTTTCCTCCAATTCGGATAAGTAACGACTGAATGTATACGATTTGTTGTTGTGAATTTTATTATAGGTATAGAATAAATCACAACCTGCTACTGTCATCGATCACACCGGATTATTTAAAGCGATTAAATACTCACATAAGTGCGATTATTTACTAGGTACGACCAAGTTAGTGTACTATTAAAATATATGTATGACCAAGATAGTGTACTATTAAAATATATGTATGACCAAGATAGTGTACTATTAAAATACGTACCGCGAAAAGTGTGTCATGAAAATCAGTGCCAGATTAAAAATTTGAGACCAACGAACTTTTTTTCCAACAACTGAGAATAATGATTTAAAAAAAAATCATAAAACCATTTTACTGGATGAGATTTTTGTGACCAGGAAAATGAAAATCCTTTAATGATATTATATGTGGAGCAATAAATACTTTAATATTTATCCACTTACTTTGAATACATTTTTTAAACATGTAATGGATGACACTTGATGTTAATAGTTTTTTTTAAATATTAACTAATTAATAAAATTTACTTAATTATTTTTATTGATTAATTAATTTTAGGTTATATGCGACACACGGAGTCAACGGTCGCGAGTTCGATCCCCGTATCGGAAAAAATATAGGTATAGCCTACAGATATTTATTTCGGGTCTGGCAATCCCGTCATTGGACAAGCGTGGTGGGTTACCGTCCGTTCCTCCAAAAATATCCATATACGTAATCAGGACGTGCCGGGTGACGAACCGTGACGTGGTTCGCCACCCGTCACGTCCTGATTCCTACGAGGGCGAGAAGCGACTAACGGAGAGCCGTTTCGCTACGATGAATAATAAAACAAATTTTATAAAATGAATAAATAATCAATTAAAAAAATATTTAATGAGAATTTATTTAATTTAACATTTAAATCATGACATAACCATCAAACTAAAATCGAACCTACTGATCGTTAACATTACATATGAATGCTACTAATCACTACAACCACGGTGAAAATAAATTGTCACATGTAAAAAATCACTAGTGTAATAACAGTGACAAAAAATAATAATAGCACGCAGTGAATCAATCAATCAATCAACAGTCTGCGGCAGTCCACTGCTGGACATAGGCCTCCCCCATGAAGTGCCATCTAGCCCGATCTACGCCTTCACACATTCAGTTTCCGCCAGCCACCCTGCGCAAATCATCGCACCATCTAGCCGGGGGGCGTTTCACACTACGTTTACCGAGACGCGGTCTCCACTCCAGCACTCGTTTGCTCCAAAGATTGTCGGATCTCGGACAAACGTGACCAGCCCATTGCGACTTTAGTTTGCTAATTCGAAAGGCTATGTCGTTGACTTTAGTTCTCTGGCAGATTTGTTTATTCCGAATCAGTGAATATGATTGTAAAATAGCAAACATTTTCATGCCTACAAGTGTAAAAATATCCCTAGTGATAAATCACTCTTGAAATAACAGTAACAAAAAAATAAATAATATCGCATAACGATTATGATTTCAAAGTAGCAATAATTTCAATCCTTTCTCTGTAGGTACGAAAATGATTGAGACATATCACAAACCACCAATGATTTATCATATGATTATTTAAATCAAGTCTATAATCATTAAACGTGATTATTTTTTGACTCCTATAGCAAGGCTACATGAACAAAAGAGACAGAACTGATATTGTTTAAATTTCAAGTCACAAGTATGATATAAAGTATGTTTGTTGAAAATACTTGAAATTAAAATAAAATTAGCTCTGAGTTCAGTCACTATCACTGCGATAATAGTAACGCAGTGATAGTGACAGATCTTATTTGTTTCTTGTGTGTTCCTCCAACCCCCCGTGTTCATTTATAAGTCAAAGAACTCGCTTGTTGATTACTCTTTCAATTCAGTTCTCGCTATTATCCTGTTCGTATATTCACTCTTCGTACTGGTTCTTTCTTTCTTTCATTTCTGTCATACTTTGTTTGTATTCCCAGCTATCTATCTAACTACTTATTATATATTTTTGTGTTCGTAGTTATGGGCAAAAATGGCCACAATTTATTTTATTTACATTCTTTTCATTACAATTTATATTAATTCTATTATTTCTTATGTCTATGTTTAATTTACAAATATTGCAAATTCTCAGTCTCTTATTTTATGTTCTAGTTTATTTCTATTTTATTTTTTTTTCTTCTTATCTTGTACTAAATTATTATACTAACAATAATCCAATACTACACATATTGATTTTTCCTAATTATTTCTATTGTTTATTATAATACATATTTTTTTACAATACTCAAGGAATATAGTGTTATTTTTCTTAGACATTATCTTTTTTTTATGGGATAGGAGGGCAAACGAGCAAGCGTGTCGCTTGATGGAAAGCAATCAACGCCGCCCATAGACAACCGTGGCACCACCGACCTTTTAGGCTTGTTTTTTAAAGGTTCCAATGTCGTATCGGTTTGGTATGACCGCCGAGGGTTGCTGGTTCCACAAACTGGTGGTGCGTGGAAAGAAGTTGCGAGAGAAACGCACCGTAGTAGATCACCACTCATCCAGATGGTATTCATGAAATTTTCCTTTACGGCGAGTTGTGCGGCTGTGGAATTTGGCGGCGCGAATTATTCCTCGGAGCACTCCCAATTATGTAAAATCGTCTGAGTAGTAGCTTAGCTATGGCGCTTCGTACGGTGAGCGGCTGAGTTCCGAAGGCCCGATCCCTTCCTTTTGTGGATATAAATATATGATAATGTCTAATTATATATTACATACATCATTATTTAAAAGCTGCGTTTTCTTTTCTACAAGGCCATTTTCTTTCCGAAGCAGTACTAGGTCATTAGTTTGTACAGAGACCTCAAAAAGGAATACGTCACTTGGTTACACTTGGGCCCACCTAGTGAATAATCACTTTTTGGTGATTATTCATTAGGTGGTAATAGGCGTGATCGATAAAAATAACAGGCGTAGAACGTGCCTGGTGGATTGTCGGACGGCATGGGTTGCCTGGTAAATTTGTTTTTCATTTATGTTTGACTGTATTGTTGTGTTAATTCTAACAAAGGGGACCCCAAGATACAGTTTGTCCTAGTTTGGGGCCCACTGAACATTCAGGCATATTTGTCAATTTGTAGGTTAAGTTGCAGAATACAAATAAAATTTGTCTAAAAGTAGGAAAATGTTATAACCAATGAATATTTTTTATGAACATTATTATTGTAAGAAATTGGTTAGAAAAGTAAATGATTGTCACTTTTATTTACTTAATTCTCTCTAAATAACACTCCTTTCTTCCCTATCCTTTTCCCTTCCTCACCGCCAATCCACGGTCTGCCGTGCCCGTGCCGACCGTCCCGGGATCGGGGTCGCCCGGGTACTGTGGTGCCTTACCTCTGCATGCGGGGCTCTACTGGGGCTGACCTCCATTCTCACTTGCAGCTCGTGCGATTCACTAAGACGAATTTTAATATAGCTAATTTGTTGAAAAATGACGGCGACGTGGTTCGCCACCCGTCACGTCCTGATGAGAGCCGTTTCGCTGCGATGAATGTGAGAAGGGTGTGCCGGGAGCGTAGCGGATGGAGCTCTGTGGTCTCTGCCAACCCCTGCGGGGGATAGACGTGAATATATATAAAAAAATAACAATATTAACTAGATATTAATATTCATTAATTAATCTCTATTAACTATTAATATTAATAAATTCAATTCAGTATTATATAAAACTGCATTACCTCTCAGTCACTAGTGAGTTACATGTTATTTGGGAAACCGTAAAAGAACGTTAAGTTTGTTATGAGGAAGTGTTCGGATAGGGCTCGAGGCAGTGGAGTTATATCGAAACCTTGAAAATTTGAAGCTGATAAAAAAAAGTTCGACGGCCTGCCCGAATCTTAACACTTACAGGGGTCGCTCTCGACCAAAACATAGTGACACGGACTTTTCCCGCCAACTTACATCAGTGACGTTGTGTTTTTATTTCATTTTCATAATCTTATATTATTATCTTTTATATTGTTTAATTATAGTGGTGTATTATTCAATATAGTTCGATTAAGGTGTATAAGTGAAGTGATATGATATAAATACGTGTATCGTAACTTTTTAAGTTGACTGAAAAAGTCCATAGAAGGTTTTGGTAAAATGGCCACTATTTTATCAAGACGTAACGTGATAAGCTGACTTGGAACATTTCATGAGATCGGATATTATTGTATTTTACTTGACACTGGCATAATAGTTGTAACTAATTGCCATCACAAAAAAAAAATGCGAACACATGGGTGGGGAGGGAGAAAAAACGAAAATGTCGGAAAACAAGATGGCCGCCATACAAACTCAAAATTATCGCTGAAATTTAGCAGAAGCCCGAAACGCTTGCAAAGGATTGAGGGGCCGCTGCAGGCGGGCCCCGAAAAGCTTAATATTAACCCTTATCGGTCGCTAGCTTTTTATACGTGATTCTCGATAGGTTGTAGCTACAGATACAGTTTTCATTGAATCTATTCATTTTTGAGCTCAATATATTAAAAAATAATTGGAAAAGGCGATGATATATAACTGGAGATGTCACTTGCTCTGTTACGGATATTTAACTAATAAGGCAATAGTGCTTGCATTTCACACGGAGCGAGCCAACATGTCTCGTCTTGTCACCTCCCACGTGACTTACGACAGCAGCGACAAAGTACTGCTGTCACGTGAGAGGTGACTCACGACTGGTACGGGTTAATATTAACGTTATTAATATTAAAGTAAACATTGTAAAAATATTATTTGGGTTATTTATCTTTAGCGCTGATTCACAGAGACAATCATGGGGACAACGACAGTGGAATCGACATACCACATGGGGGAGATCTCATGCGCAAGGACAATGTATTTTATATGTTTCTCTTTTTCCGTTTTTATGAGATTCTCATCGTGTGGCACACTATTATACACCATTTCCTCGCGTGTAGTTCGATCCATTATCACAATATTAGACTTAACGGCAACAATATCGTCGTAATGGATCGATACCAGTATTATTATATTATTACTGTTTTTATATTTACTCAATCCTTCGAGCCTTAAACAAGTTCGACCGGTATATGCTACAGCCGTTAATATTAATTCAGATGATGCGAACAATTTGTGCGTCATTCGACAGGTATAAAGTATAATCATACTGTCTAGGTTAGTTTTTAGGGTTTTGGCAATGAAATCACTATTATTTGTACAGTATTCGATAGAAAAGTTGCTTACGTGGGTCATATCATGAGACATACACACTACTGCAACTGATCATGATGGGAAAAATCGCGGGCAAAAGACATGTTGGTCGAAAAAGAAAGTTTTGGCTACGTAATATCAGGGAGTGGACCGGGATAGCTAGTGCTCCAGAACTGCTACACCTCGCGAAGGAGGAGGAAAATTGTGCTGAATTGGCTGCCAACCTTCGCAAGTCGGAGAGGCACTCTAAGAAGAATGTAGTATTCGCAACGAAAATAGCTAAAATTACCAAGTAACACTAATTACACAGCTTTATTCTTAAGTTGACAATTTGATTTTCCACACGTATAGAGGACTCCCTTCCCTACTGAATAGAAGAATGAAAGTGTATTGTAGATGGAAAGATGGTTTGGGCACAGAGGGGCGGATGTAAGACGACTGGTAAAAGAATTTTACGTTGCGGATGTGAACAAAATGGTCGGTAGGGGAAGACCAAGGGAGACATACCCTGACCAAATTACCGAAGTCTTTAGGAAAGACCTGGGCAAGAGTAGTGTAGCGTGCCTGCTGTACTGCTTACGGCGACACCCGGGATCTTTAGGGGGCTTCTTCAAATAAAAATCTTTAAAATGATGTTAATTTATTCTTGCGTTTCATTGTACATTTATATAATACTAGTTTTTGCCCGCGGCTTCACTCGCGTGCAATTTGACCTGCCACATTAAATTTCGTGACAGATGATTTTAAATAAATATATATTTTTTTTACTTAATAGTAAAATTATATTACGACATACGACGTAGTTTTTTCGTTGAAATAGTAACAAACATACATCCATATTCACAAACTTTCGCATTTATAATATTATAGTAGGATAGGATTATACACCGTGACTTTTTAACTACCCGAGAAAACTAAAATTCGTAATTGATAACAGAGAAAGACCACCGCCAACTATCCTCCGGTGTGAGTGCTTTAGACCAGAAATCCGATTTACTCAAAGCTGGGTGCGTAATCACATCAATAAGTCGAGTGGGTCAGATGGCGTCCCCCAATTGTGCCAAAGATATGTGCTCTTCCGGCACTCCTATAACTCAGGTATGGTCCCGGTCTCATGGAAGACAGCCTTAATACATCCGATCCCAAAAAAAGGTGACCGCTCTGATCCAGCTAACTTCAGGCCAATTGCCATCACCTCTTTGTTCTCCAAAATAATGGAATCTGTTATTAACTGTCAGCTCTTACGGTATCTTGAGGAGCATCAGCTGATTAGTGACCGTCAATACGGATTTCGTCAGGGTCGCTCAGCTGGTGATCTTCTCACTTATTTGACACACCGATGGGCAGAAGCGGTGGAGAGCAAAGGGGAAGCCTTAGCAGTAAGCCTGGATATAGCCAAGGCCTTCGATCGGGTGTGGCACAAGGCTCTTCTAGCTAAACTTCCGAGCTATGGGTTGCCCGATAAATTATGCAAATGGATCATCAGCTTCCTGACGGATCGGAGCATAAAAGTCGTTTTAGACTGTTTATGCTCGGATTTGAAGCCCGTGAATGCTGGTGTTCCGCAAGGCTGTGTGCTTTCACCTACTTTGTTTCTTCTGCATATCAACGATATGTTACAAATTAGTAGCATGCGCTGTTATGCAGATGACACCACGGGTGATGCCTTATACTCCGGCCGTGCTAACATTTCTCGGGCACATGCCAATGAGTGTCGGAACAAACTTGTGTCTGAAGTACAGACCTCATTAGACCTGGTCTCGAATTGGGGTCAGCGTAATCTAATCGAATTCAACCCCAATAAGACACAAGTTTGCGCGTTTTCTACCAAAAAAACTCTCTTTGTCGTAGCTCCTCGCTTTGGAGACACTCCCCTTAATCTTAAGCCGTATATCGGAATCCTTGGCGTTGACATATCGTATGACGTCCAGTTCCGCGGCCATTTGGAAGAAAAGGCCAAGCTGGCCTCGAAAAAACTGGGTGTGCTCAGTAGAGCGAGACAGTATTTCACATCTGGCCATTGCCTCCAATTGTACAAGGTACAAGTCAGGCCACATATGGAATACTGTTCTCACTTCTGGGCCGGGGCTCCCCAGTATCAACTTCTTCCATTGGACCGCATTCAAAGTCGTGCGATCCGAATCGTCGATAACCAAGATCTCACCGATCGCCTTGATTCTCTAGCGCTGCGGAGAGATGTCTCATCTCTCAGCATTTTTTCTTCTTCTACTTCTTCTTCTATCATGGGGAGTGCTCCGAGGAATTGTTTGGAATAATTCCCGCCGCCGAATTCCACAACCGCACAACTCGCCGTAAAGAAAATTTCATCCCCACCACCTGGATGAGTGGCGATCTACTACGGTGCGTTTCGCTCGTAACTTCTTTCCACGCACCACCAGTTTGTGGAATCAGCTACCCTCGGCGGTCTTTCCGAACCGTTACGACATTGGAACCTTAAAAAAACAAGCCTATACTTACCTAAAAGGCCGGCAACGCTTCCGCGACTCCTGCCGTGTCGCGGTTGCCCATGGGCGGCGCTGATTGCTTTCCATCAGGCGACACGCTTGCTCGTTTGCCCTCCTATCCCATAAAAAAAATGTTATAATAAATATTTGCAGTGTACAAAGTACAAACATTCTTTATTTCAGAACACCATTTATTTTTGTTTGTCTTAAACGCAATGTAGCTTACGCTTGTTATTTTGAAACGATTTATTTATTTTGCGAGTATATTTTACATATAATATTATATGGTTTTCGAATGGAGGGGGGGGGGCTTGACGGACCGGATCGGTACCTACGTCTCAGCACGGGCCTCCCAAGTGAAACCTACCATGCTCAATCCAACTTCAGTTTATAACTCCTTAAATTTTTGGACGCCGATTGGACTTCAAATCTTGCACTGCAAGTGGACTTTGATAGGCCATACTCTCCGAAGGAACCCTGATTCCTAGACGGGCGCTGGAATGAACTCCTAAAGGGAAAAGGAAGCGAGGCCGACCCAAACACACCTGGAAGCGCTCCGTAGCGGCCGAGATGAAATCCATCGGGTTGACGTGGCCTGAAGTGAAGTGCGTCGCTCAAGACCGATCCTAATAGAGAAGCACTGTGGACGCCCTCTGCCCCACCTCGAGGACATAGGACCATAAGAAGAAGAGAGAGGTTTTAATAGCCAACCTATGTTACTGGCATTTAATAAAGAGACTGGATATGAAAAAAAATTAATTCCAAATTAGAATCTTTTGTAGTAATAAGAAGCGTAACGGACTTTTCCCGCCAACTTACATTAGTGACGTTGTGTTTTTATTTCATTTTCATAATCTTATATTATTATCTGTTATATTATTTAATTGTGGTGGCGTATTATGCAATATAGTTCGTATCATTGAGGTGTATAAGTGAAGTGATATGAAATAAATGCGTGTATCCTAACTTTTTAAGTTGACTGAAAAAGTCCATAAAAGGTTTTTGGTAAAATTGCCACCATTTTATCAAGACGTAACGTGATGAGCTGACTTGTTACAAGAAGTTGTTTCAAGAGATTGGATATTATTGTATATTACTTGATACTGGCATAATAGTTGCAACTAATTTCCATCAAAGAAAAGAAAAGAAGTAAAACCTTTTCATTTCCTTTTGTTGAATGTATTATGATAAAAAACATAAATAAAAAATAATGATGATTATATATACATGTCAACAACGTATTTGAAACCATTTGTTTTAACTTTAATTCTATTATATTATATATGGCTGTGAGGCTTGGAGACTGACGCTAAAGGAAGAGAAGAAACTTTTGGTTGCAGAACGAAAAGTATTCCGAAAGATCCTGGGCCCAACCAAAAGTGATGATGGCAGTTGGCGATATCAAAAAAATGCCGAAATCGAGCATCTGGTGGCCCAACCTAATGTAATAGGAGTGACTAAGGCTCACTGACTTCGTTGGCTGGGCCACGTGGAGAGGATGGGGGAGGATCACGCAGTCAAGAGAGCGTATATGGGTCGCCCAACAGGACGACGTCCTGTGGGGCGCCCCAGGTACCGCTGGAGAGACATGATTGAAGATGGCTTGCGCAACCTTCAAGTCTGTAACTGGTAGGACAGGGCAAAGTGGCGAAAAGATCTGTTCGGACGCCAAGATCATTTTGGGTCGCTGCGCCAACAAAGTTAGTTATATTATATATCATCTAGCGGCATCATGCTGAAACAAACTTGATAGTCCAGTCATATAGTACAAAAGTAAAGGGTCAACACATAACTCCTTCAATATTTGTTATATTACTTTGGTTGGATCCGCTGCTTGCTAATATTTTAATCTAGGTATAGGATGTTGGGGTTTTTTTGTTGGATGATTAGACAAATACTTGATGTGGTATCCTTATAGTAAGATTTAAAATATCTCATTTTATGCAATAAAAATTTAATCTACAATATTATTATACTAATATAATTAACACGTTTGGAGATTTTCCGTTCAGACTGCGTGAAACTAATTCTTAGAAAAATATACTTATTGGTTTGTTGTGATATGCATTTAAAACTACAAACTCTTTCCTTGATTATTATGTTTTTATATTATTTTAATATTATTATTAAAATAATTTAATAATAATAATAAATTAAATATTTTAATAATAATTTGCTCAGTGGCGAGGCCCTCCGCCCGGGGGAGCCCGATCCCGGGACGGTCGACACGCTTTCGACTTTGCTCGCCCCTAGCCGCGCATCCGTTGGCACGGCAGACCGTGTATTGGCGGAGAGGAAGAGAAAGGATAGAGAAGGGCAGGAAAAGAAATGCGGATTGGGGGGAGGGGGGGTTACCAGACTCGGAATAAATATTTATAAATGAATACATATATTTATTCCGATGCGGGGATCGAACCCGCGATCATTGACTCCGCGGGCGGATGACCCCGCCACTGAGCCAATCGGTCGTCTATAGTATTTAGATAAAGATAAATTTTTATATGTCCTACCGCGCCAAATATATAATAAATTCTGTTTATATAATCGTACAGTGGACTCACGATAATTCGCCCCGTGTCAGCCGATCACTGTTGATTGTACATAAAATTTTAATGAATATTTGAATGCTTTATATATTGATAGGCACATGTTATCCCTTGTATTTTTAAGTAAAAAGGTACTATGACGACACGGGATCTTTAGGGGGCTTATTCAAATAAAAATCTTCAAAATGATATTAATTTATTCTTGCGTAAATTTATATAATACTAGTTTTTGCCCGCGGCTTCGCTCGCGTAGAATTCGGTCTGCCACAACTCACAAAATTTCACATTTATAATATTCGTAGGATCTTATACTTTATTCATACTTTGTTAACACTTTACGTTCTATATCTCAATATATATATATATATATATATATATATATATATATATATATATATATATATATATATATATATATATATATATATATATATATATATATATATATATATATATATCAATATCAATATCAGCCCACGGCAGTCCACTGCTGGACATAGGCCTCACCCAAGGCGCGCCACCTAGCCCGATCTTCGGCTACACGCATCCAGTCTCTGCCAGCCGCCTTGCGCAGATCGTCGCTCCATCTAGCAGGAGGGCGTCCCACACTACGTTTGCCGAGTCGCGGTCTCCACTCCAGCACTCGTCTACTCCAACGATTGTCGGTTCTCCGACAAACGTGTCCAGCCCATTGCCACTTCAGTCTGCTAACTTGAAGAGCAATGTCGGTGACTCTGGTTCTCCGGCGAATTTCTTCATTTCGAATTCTGTCCACCAGAGAAACCCCGAGCATAGCTCTCTCCATAGCCCTGTATATATATATATATATATATATATATATATATATATATATATATATATATATATAATTTCAATGTTTTGTGCCGGACGGGTGACATGTCTAGCCAAAAGACGTCAAATGAACTACAATGCCTTTTGTTTTATAAAACAATTTCTTTTTCCTTTTTAATTTGAATATTACGAATGTACAAAAAGTAATATAATATAAAAGGTTTTAATGCATTAGTGATACATTTATAAATGTATCACTACAGTACTCTCGTTCAAAAAATTCGAGACCATAGAGGGTCCCAGGCAGTACTGTATAATACGAAAAATTTGATAATCCATCATCGCTCTACAAAAAGTTTCACCGCAGAAACTATTGAAAACATATTTATTTGTTATATCTCCCAAGTATTACATACATATATGTATATACTGTATGTAGACATTGAGACAGAAAACTTGTTCTGTTTTCCTTGTCAGTATCACAGTCGGAGTTACCGTCCAACGACGTGTTGTGGTAATTAATTCTAGAAATAAATCATGAGGTAAGTGCATAAAAACGTTAAATTTTGCTATTTTATCTCTTTAATTTGATATAAAGTAAACAACAGTACGTATAATATGAAAAATCTCAGTGTATTCAGCGTATTAATATTATTATGAAACAAACTTTTTGTGTAAGGTTTATATTATTTGGCTTACGCAAAATTTTTGTATAAGGTGTACGCAAGTATGACCATGTTATTATGACATTGTCGAATTTCCGAGCTAAGCTCAAGTGGCTTCCCATTTGCCTTCGCTGGTAGGTACTCTACACATACTCTCTCTTTTTTATTCTATTTTTGACCCCTGTTACCACCCTCTTATCTCAATCCTGCTGCCTGCTCATCATACCAATTTCTTTGACCAACCTTTCACAGTACAGGCCGTTCGGTTATGGAATTTGTTGCCGCTGGAGGTGAGACAAGTGAAATCTCTCTCAATTTTCAAAAAGCTTGTCACAAAAAATCCATCTTTATAAATACCTTTGTATCTTTTTATGTATTCGTTTATTATTTACGGTTAACCTATATATATATATATATATATATATATATATATATATATATATATATATATATATATATATATATATATATATACACATATGTATATACGTATATATACGTTTATATATTTGCTAATGGCTATTATCTTTGTTTATTAACCTTTACATGCCGGAGATCGTATAATTACTAAATTTATATTTCTGATTTTTTACAATATTTTTGTAGAGACGCCGATTACCGTACTTTTCCAGTAAATTTATTTATTTATTCATTAGATAATCCAACAGTTCCACAACTTCTTACTTAAAAATAATATAACAAGCAATAAAAACCGACATAGGATTACTCAGTTTCGGCTTAAATATATTACTTTTACAAACATAAGGACATCAAATATTAAAAAATATTTTTTTTTATATATTCACGCCGATGCCCCGCAGGGGTTGGCAGAGACCACAGAGTTCCATCCGCTATCATTCATCGCAGCGAAACGGCTCTCGATTGGTCGCTTTTCGCCCTCGTGAGAATCAGGACGGTGTGTGTGTGTGTTTGTGAGTGTGTGCGATTTAATTTACTGCATCTTTACTTTTGAATGTTTTTCTAAAAGTCCTTTTTGACATGCTGAACAAATCTATATTTGAATAAAACTCATTATATGTGTCGACTATACGGCTAGGGATGGAATTACTCACTCTATACTATACTCGGAATATGCATAGTTCGTATTGACTTCAGGTGTATAAAACAGTTCTGTGTGCCGGGTACGACGATTGGGTACTCTAAAATATAAAGCACTAACCAAGTCGTTACAATCAATATGTCCAGCCAGTACAGTATATCGTGTAGCATATACATATCGCCCTGGCGACGTCTGATTTCCATTTTGAAGTTTCCATTTTGTAATGTTTACAGGTTTCTATATAATCCTTATATTCCCTAAAATCTACAAAGCACGGAAATTTTAAAAAGTGTTTCTGTATCGATTATAGCTTATCTTTGTATTTTGAATAGTTTGGTGACCATATACAGCAGCAGTACTCTAAAATAATTGAATGTATACTATAATATATGTATGCTATAACGACGAAGACCGTATTATTTTGGAAAAATCTCGACAACTGCCCGTCTTAATACGAAAATAGCTCGTCGCGAAAGGTTTAATACTTTTTCTTTCTACTCTATCATTAAAACGAAAATTTATTATCAACCCACATCAAATTATCTTTTTAATATTGTGTCCATCCTACGTTTGTCTGGAAGAAATCGATATTAGCGATAAGACCGCCATTTGTATATAAATATTAACTAACTGACTAAACTGATTTTGTTGGCGCAGCGACCCATCTTGACCCCAGGATCTTGGCCCCCGAACAGATATTACAAATAAATATTACAAACAATAATTGTATAATTTTGTTTTTGGTGTATGTTCAATAAAGAATATATCTAACTATCTAACCTTTTATAATGCAATTAATACGGTTTTTTTTTTAAATTATATTTACATTTTGTTTTTATGCATCAATCGTGTGCAAAACCATATCAAGATAGAACAATTTTTTTTTTTATATATTTTCACGCCTATCCCCCGCAGGGGTTGGTAGAGACCACAGAGCTCCATCCGCTACCATTCATCGCAGCGAAACGGCTCTCGATTGGTCGCTTCTCGCCCTCGTTAGAATCAGGACGTGACGGGTGGCGAACCACGTCGCCGTCATTTTTCAACAAATTAGGTATATTAAATTCGTCTTAATGAATCCCACGAGCCGCAAGGGAGGATGGGGGTCAGCCCCACCAGAGCCCTGCATGCTGAGGTAAGGCACCATAGTACACCGGGAAGCCAGATCCCGGAACGGTCGGCACGCTTGCGACAAAGCTCGCCCTTAGCCATGCATTGGCGGAGAGGAAGGGAAAGGATAGAGAAGAAAGGAAGGGGCAGGAAAGGAAATGCGGATTGGGGGGGTTACCAGACTCGGAATAAACATTTATAAATGCATATAAATATTGGTTCCGATGCGGGAATTGAACCCGCTACCATTGACTCCGTGGGCGAGGGATCGCGCTGAGCCAATCGGGGGTCCTATAGAATATATAGATAGAACAATTATATATTTATTTAAACTTTTTTGCACAAAATGTACCTCCTGACTTAATGCCATTGGGCATTCTCTACCAATCAACTTGCGGGTGAAACTGAAGTGAAGTGGAGGTTTGAAAGTGGTGCAGCTTGTACGACGAAAAAATTAAAAACGAATTTTATAATGAATTAGCTGACTTGGCAAACTTCGTATCGCCTTAGAATCAATAAATAAAAATGCTGAACGATAAATACAGTATATTTCAACTTCAGTTTTTACTGAAGTTGAAACATTCTGCATTTATCTGCACTCATCCTTATCCGCCAGAGAACTAAAGTCACCGACATAGCCTTTCGAATTAGCAAACTTAAGTGGCAATGGGCTGGTCACGTCTGTCGGAGATCCGACGATCGTTGGAGCAGACGAGTGCTGGAGTGGAGACTGCGTCTCGGTAAACGTAGTGTGGGACGCCCCCCGGCTAGATGGTGCGACGATCTGCGCAGGGCGGCTGGCAGAAACTGGATGCGTGTAGCCGAAGATCGGGCTAGGTGGCGCTCCATGGGGGAGGCCTATGTCCAGTAGTGGACTGCCGCAGGCTGCTGATGATGATGATCCTTATGAACAGGACTTAACAATTGTTGGAATTTGACTTTAAAAATTAATTTACTTCAGGCTTTTTTAATTTCAAGAGGAATGACGTTCCAGAGCTTTATAGCCGTTAAGGCGAAAGATTTAGAGATAAAGCCAGTGTGATGGGAAGTTGTAAGAAGTTTCAGATTATCCATGGAACGGAGATAGATGTTATTAGAAATCCCCAGATATTGGAACTTTAATTTTGATTGATCGTTTAAAATTGTGAAAAGGGTGCAGAGTATTCTAGCATCTCTACCTTTGCGAATCTGTAACAAGCGAGATTTTTTGTTTGTGTAAAAGGTGGAATCTTAGCTGAGAAGTGATGCAACAAGAGTCTGTATTTATACTCTATCGTACGTTTCAATCAATCAATCGGGGACATTTTCACCCCGTCAGGAGTGTATCTCCGAGGCAGGCGGTGAACCGGCTGATGGTCATCGACTCCTCCTAATATTCGCTGCATGGTTGCGCTTGTTGAAGCGTCGGAGCTCCTGATTATGAATCAGGCAGTGCCCCCTTTCTGGCGGGCGCCGGGGTTGATGACCCTTGTGGCGCCGGGGGAGTGAAGGCTGTGGGCTGGGAGCGTGCCTGAGCGGCGCTGGCGCCTTTGCGCCGCTTGAGATTTCTTTTGCTTTTTGGGGGCTTCCTGTGAGGCGGCGGCCCCTCTCGCTACAGGTAAATTGGCCTCCGTTGTGGCCCGCGCGGCACTGTTGGCCTCTGCGGGTGCGTGGAGCGTTTTGGTTTCAGTTCTATTCGTTTACAAAGGCGGACGTATAATATATATGGCGAGAGAGGAGTGCGGGGCGGGGAAGACGCGGTTGCGCCTGCACGTGCGCAGTATTAAAGCGCGTTCCGCGAATGCGCAGTATCAAAGCGCGTTCCGAGAATTTGTTCCCCAATTATATTCTGTAATAGGTGGCTACATTTGCAAAGTAATAATGTTTGTACTTATATTAGCCATTGTCGCTCCGCTAGTCATTACAGGAAAACGTTGCCGTCCCCTAAATAGAATGTGTGTACCATACAATATATAAACTTATCTAAATTATTAAGGAATATATATTATGTGTATTATTAATTATTACTAAACAATAATCTTTCTATTGTTAAAAACTTGGACTCTATACTAGTGTGTTTGAAGGTGAGTGTATGTGCGTGTGTGTGCATAGACATTATTTTAAAATGTATTTCTTTGGGATATTCATTTGATGAGATCTCAAATCTTAAACACACTGAGAATTTTTGAGAGTAGCAAAGCAGTGAACGTTGTATAAGTAGTTATTTCGCTGACCCAACCCAAATTTTTTTTTATGGGATAGGAAGGCAAAGTTGCAGTCGTGTCACCTGATGGAAAGCAATCAACGCCGCCCATAGACATCCGCAGCGCCATAGGCAGTGCGGAAGCGTTGCCGACCTTTAAGGAAAGTGACATTATGGGAGTGGGAATGGGAGGGGGAGGGGATAGGGGGAAGTGGTTGGGCCTCTGGAACTCGGGCGCTCATCTTACGAAGCGCTGTAGCTAAGCTACCACTCAGACGTCGGTTTGCTGCGGGAGTGTGGTACTTCCATCGGGCGAGCCGGCCCATTCAAGCTACAGACAAATATTATGCCGTTCTTGACAAAGTATTCGTCTGCAGCGTGGCTCTACTACTTATAAAAATGTGTGTCCAGGCCTCCGATATTAGAATCCGCCGCTGGTCCTCCTCCTCTTTTTTTTAAACCACCGCAGTTCTGACAAGTGGCCTTTGCGCCACTTGTCAGAACTGCGGGAAACGCTGAAGCGTGCCACCGCAGCCCCGATAGCGCTGTCCTTTTTTAGGGGCCAATTTCATGGTGGGTGTGGAGACTCCCCAACCTCTCCCCTACTTCGGGAGCACATATGGTGCAAGGCGGCTGGCAGAGACTGGTTGCGTGTAGCCGAAGATCAGTCTAGGTGGCGCGCTTTGAATGACGCCTATTTCCAGCAGTGGACTGCTGCGAGCTGATATTGAATGGTGCACCACCTTGAGGTTCAGATGTCGGCGGCGAGGTTTCCCTTTTTCCGCCTCCCGAACCTCTATTATGGGGGTTGTAGGAGAGCCAGGAGAGGGGCTCTCCTCCGCCGCCCTGTTCTCTGCATGCGGATTGGGTGAGCAGATGAGTTCTCTCTCTCCCTCTCCGCAGTCTCCTTCCTTGCCAAGGTTTTCTCATCATCTTCAAATCCCGAAGGTTTGGATATAATTCGTGTGCCCCGAGCCCTATCCGAACATTTCCCCGGAACAAAATCATCCCCCATCTCTTACCGTAATATTGAATTGATGATACGTTTTGTTTCCAGGCATTCAAGAGTATATATAGGCGTAATACTAAGTCTGGTGATGTGTGCGGCTGATGATACGGACGATGAGGGTGTCGCTGATTGGCTGCTTAAATTAAGTACGTTGACAACGAAGGAACGAATGACATTGCCTACCTTAGCAAGCTATATACGCATGTGAATAATGGGAGCACAAAAAGGGAAATAATTTTTTTTTTATGGAGGAGGAGGATTGGAGGGCAAACGAGCAAGCGTATCGCCTGATGGAAAGCAATCAACGCCGCCCATGGACAACCGCGACACCACAGGAGTCGCGGAAGAGTTGCCGGCCTTTTAGGTATGTATAGGCTTGTTTGTTGAAGGTTCCAATGTCGTATCCGTTCGGAAAGACAGTCGAGGGTAGGTGGTTCCACAAACTGGTGGTGCGTGGAAAGGAGTGTGGTAGGTGGAAATGGCAATCCATGCAGCCCATATACACCCGCAGTACTGTAGACGCGCCAGCCGAACTCCTACGGCGAGACTATAATTAAACTCTTCCAAATGAAATTGATTTATTTATGTATCACTGTACATTTGATATTAATTACGTGGACAGTCAAAAGTTTTACTAAACTAAGATCAGCGACAAGCAAACAATAACAGAAAATTAATAATGTGTGTTCTCCTTCTGGATGAACTGGATTTCTTTGGAACTTAAACCAAAAAATTACCGAAAAACGGCCAGCAACTCTCCACCCACCAACCACTATACACAACACCAAACAAACACTACCACTTTTCCACCTTGTAAACGACATGTGTTTCGCCCCTACACGAGGCATCTTCAGGTATAGTAGACTCTACGGAAGACAACCGAAAAAAACTTTTCGGTTGTCTTCCGTAGAGTCTACTATCATCTTATATTAATTATACACTTTAATAATATTCTGATATTACATTTCATATTTCATATTAACGATTTTCACTTTTCACTTTACATTTTAAATTCAATCTCAATTTCTTGCGCCAGAAAGGGAACATGTCTGTCGAAAGACGACAGTCGAACTAATGTTATTGTTTTTACAAAACAATTTTTTTTATTTAATACTTTATTGTACACATAAAACACGACATACAAGAATTAAAAGGAAAGAAGATGTAAAAAGGCGAGCTGAACTCAAAATTGAGATTTCTTCCAGCAAACCCAGGAGTGAAAGAGAGATAAGATAAGCTGTGAGGATAGAAATAAGTGTGCAACAAAATATAATAATAATATACATAGCAATACATACTATATAAAACTATACATATATAAACATAAATACTAATAATATATTATAATATAATGCTATATACATAAAAATAATATATACATATATATTAATATATATATATATATATATATATATATATATATATATATATTATATATATATATATATATATATATATATATATATATATATATATATATATATATATATATATATATATTTTTTTTTTTTTATATATATTCACGCCTATCCCCCGCAGGGGTTGGCAGAGACCACAGAGCTCCATCCGCTGCCATTCATCGCAGCGAAACGGCTCGTCATTGGTCGCTTTTCGCCCTCGTGAGAATCAGGACGTGACGGGTGGCGAACCACGTCGCCGTCATTTTCGACAAATTAGGTATATTAAATTCGTCTTAGTGAATCCCACGAGCCGCAAGGGAGGATGGAGCTCAGCCTCAGCAGAGCCCTGCATGCTGAGGTAAGGCACCATAGTCCCCGGGGGAGCCCGACCCCCGGAACGATCGGCACGATTAAGAGAGGAAAGGAAAGAGCAGGAAAGGAAATGCGGATTGGGGGGGTTACCAGACTCGGAATAAACATTTATAAATCCATATAAATATTTATTCCGATGCGAGAATCGAACCCGCGACCATTGACTCCGCGGGCGGAGGGTCCCGCCACTGAGCCAATCGGTCGTCATATATATATATATATATATATATATATATATATATATATATATATATATATATATATATATATATATATATATATATATATATATATATATATATATATATATATATACACATATATATATAATATACACAAAAATATATACATATATTTTATATTATAAATATTTTATATTGAAAGGAAATGTTCTTTAATTCTTCTCTTAAATACATCCAGTGAGAGGATATCACGTATGTAACAATTTATTTATTTTTTATTTTAAATTTTAGTTACGAATATAAAAGGATGTTATATAATAAAAATGGTTTTATTATAATCAAATAAAAAGTTTTACACTAGTGATAGATACATTTATCAATGTATCACTACAGTACCAAAGACATCGCAGAAACGTTGCCGGCCTTTAAGAAATGTGTAGGATTATTTTATGAAGGTTCCAAAGTCGTATCTGTTCGAAAAAATCGCGGAAGGCAGCTGGTTCCACAAGGTAGTTTCTGGAAAAACGCACCACACTGGAACGCCAGTCAACCATAATTCAATCTATATGGACAGTCAAAAGTTTTACTTAGCTAAGATCCGCGACAAGCAAAACAATAACAGAAAATTAACAATGTGTGTTTTATCTTCAGGTATAGTAGACTCTACGGAAGACAACCGAAAACTTTTCGATTTTCGTTAAGTTTTTGGTTTAAGTTCCAAATAAATCCACTTAATCCAACAGAAAAACACACATTATTAATTTTCTGTTATTGTTTTGCTTGTCGCGGATCTTAGCTAAGTAAAACTTTTGACTGTTCATATAGTGATGGATTTGCGCAAAGTAACGCCTGACTCCATTAATAATCATAATTCAATCACCATGCTAGTATTTGATACCGATATTCTATGTGGATGTGGTACTCCTGAGGTCCTTCCCGAGTAGTGATACAGTTACGACAGCTCTGTATTTATTCCGACTGTTTTGACAGGGCGATCTCGCAAAATTGTTAAAAAATTTTTTATAGTTCTGATTATAAATTTTATAATAATAATAATAATTATTTATTTGCATAATATGACGTGTAACAAGATGAAAAAAGACGTTTAAAGGCTTCAGCTCAACTCACCGTAAAGAAAAATTTCATCCCCGCAATCTGGATGAGTAGCGATCTACTACGGTGCGTTTCTCTCGTAACTTCTTTCCACGCACCACCAGTTTGTGAAATCAGCTACCCTCGGCGGTCTTTCCGAACCGTTACGCCATTGGAACCTTCAAAAAACAAGCCTAAAAGGCCGGCAACGCTTCCGCGACTCCTGCGGTGTCGCGGTTGTCCACGGGCGGCGTTGATTGCTTTCCATCAGGCGACACGCTTGCTCGTTTGCCCTCCTATTCCATAAAAAAAAATCTCATTGCCACTTATGGCGTGCACATTTCATTAGTTATTATTACATAAATAGATAGAGATCTAAATACATAAATTGCTTATGGGTACAAAGCAACAAATTTAAGTAAGTTTGGTTTTTTTTTGGAAGGATTGCTTTGGCCGTTCATAATTTATCTCACTGCTCATAAACGTTTCACAATATTTCGTACAACTACTTTTTAAATTTAATTAAAAAAGTTGGAGATTAACCTAAAGCAGACATTACACTTAACTTTTTTCTTTTTAACAAACTACCAAAAGGCTTTGCCAAACATTTCGCAGCTATGGGCACTTAATGTTAAAAAGAATATTTCTTTTCTTTTGTTTGATGGCAATTAGTTACAACTATTATGCCAGTATCAAGTAAAATACTACACCATTAAACCTCTTGAAATATAAGTAGTCAACTTATCACGTTACGATAAAATGGTGGCCATTCTACCATAACCTACTATGGATTTTTTCAGTCAACGTAAAAAATAACGAAACACGCATTTATTTCATACCACTTCACTTATACGCCTCAATCCTGTATAATACGCCACCACGATTAAACGATATAACTGATAATAATATAAGATTATGAAAATGAAATAAAAAGACGACGTAACACTGATGTAAGTTGGCGAGAAAAGTCCTAAAAGAATATTTCTCTTTATTTCAGATTCTTCGTTGACAACGCAACTGAATCTTGATCCGCAGAATTTCGGTAAGTTTGTTCTAGATCAAAACTATTCTTCGAAAATTGTATGTAGGTGTAATTTATTCAAATAACATTTATCACAAATTTGTGTCAATTCCCCGCCTGGCAATATAGGCGTCTTTCGGGAAGCAGCGACTGCTGGCGGAATTGGACTATATATAAATAGAGCGGGATAGTTTTTTTTGGGATAGCAAGGGATAGGAGCAGGTTTGTCACCTGGTGGAAAGCATTCCATCGGGTGCGAAAGCAATCCATCTGCGTAGCCAGCATCACTTTAACAACTCCACAGGATTGTAGTACTAACTAGTTAGCACTGAAGAGGCGGAATGTAGGTAAGCGACGCACCGCAATTAATAAAATAATGGTCAGGTAGTAGCGCAAGCACGGCAGTAGTTTGCTTCTCCGCACGGTCCCAACTAAGTCACTGTTCGTTATAATAATAAGTAATAATAAGTACTATATTGTTATAATAATAAGTAATAGTAAGTATTAATAATACTTGAACAATGGTTGAAATGGTTGAAAAACAACATGCAAAATCCGGCTCGAAGGATCAGTTACGATTAGAACTTAACAATATGGTACCGGACATTGACTTAATGGGAAACGTTTTCTTGTATTCCGCTCAGGCCAATTTTTATTGTAGTTGAGCCTGAGAGCCACCTTCTTGATAGTAGTAGAGCCAAGATGTAGACGAATACTTTGTCAAGATGGGCATAATATTTGTCTGTATCCATGAATGGGCCGGCTCGCCCGTGGAAGTACCACACTCCCGCAGAAAACCGGCGTCTGAGTGGTAGCTCAGCTACCGCGCGTCCGCGATTGACGAGCCATTAAAGCTCAGTATAAATACTTGTGGGTCAAACTTACATTTATTCCGATATTGGAATTGACGTCTTAACCCTCCCTACTTAGGCTAAACCTATGCGCACTTCATGGTTAAAAGAATATTACTTGTTATTTCAGATTTTTCACCCACAACAGAGCTGAATCTTGATCCGGTAAATTTCAGCAAGTTTGTTCTAGATCAAAACTGTTTTTCAAAATTTGAATGCAGATGTAATTTATTCAAATAACATTTTGCACAAATTGGTGTCAATTCCCTGTCTCTCAATATTTTTTTTTATGGGATAGGAGGGCAAACGAGCAAACGTGTCGCCTGATGGAAAGCAATCAACGCCGCCCATGGACAACCGCGACACCGCAGGAGTCGCGGTTGTCCATATAGGCGTATTCTCAGTAGTATACGAACTGGTACTAGTCGGAAACAATAGGCTGATATATATATTTGTTAATTAGATATTATTTTAAATACCTAGCGTTGCCTATATCCTATAAGAGTGTTCATGTGAGCAAAGCCTTTTTTGTTCAATAAAGAAAAAGATACAACACCTCATTTCACCCAAACCTTCAACGCCTCCTGGGATTCTAGCCGCATGGCCATAGAACCACCTGGGGTGTTTTTTATTTATATATATATTCACGCCTATTCCTCATAGGGGTTGGCAGAGACGATAGAGCTCCATCCGCTACCATTCATTGCAGCGAAACGGCTCTCCATTGGTCGCTTTTCGCCCTCGTGAGAATCAGGACATGACGGGTGGCGAACCACGTCGCCGTCACTTTTTAACGAATTAGGTATATTAAATTCGTCATAGTAAATCCCACGAGCCGCAAGGGAGGATGGAGGTCAGCCCCAGTAGAGCCCTGCATGCTGAGGTAAGGCACCGGGTACTAACCCGGGGGAGTCGTCATACAAAATAACCAGCATTATGGTTAAGGACAAATACCTTCTACTTCTTTAAGGCCGAAATATATACCACTGTTGGGCAAGGGTTTCTCACTAAAACGCTTGTGCATCACGCTCGTCTAAGGTGGATTGACAAGGCATGAAAACTCAGTATAAATACTTGTAGGTCAAACTTATATTTATCCCAATATTAGAATTGAGGTCTTAAGCCTAGGATACTTAGGATAAGCCTATATGAAACATTTGACTGCTATGGGCATTTAATGGTTAAAAGAATATTTCTTGTTATTTCAGATTCTTCGCCCACAACAGAGCTGAATCTTGATCCGGTAAATTTGGGTGAGTTTGTTCTGGATCAAGATTGTTTTTTTTTTTATTTCAAAATTTGAATTCAGATGTAATTTATTCAAATAACATTCTTCGCAAGTCGGTGTCAATTCCCTGCTTCTCAATATAGGCATCTTTCGGGAAGCAGCGACTGACTGCGGGATTGGTCTATACATAAAGGAAGCGGGATAGTTTTTTTTTATAGGATAAGATGGTATACGAGCAGGCGTGTCACCTTATAGAAAGCAATCAACGCCGCCCATAAATATGTGCCGTGCTATAGGCATTGCGGGAGCGTTGTAGGCTTTTAATAATCGCGTAGGATTGTTTTTCAAGGTTTCAATATCGTATCGGTTGCAAACACCGTTGGAGGTAGCTAGTGCCATAGGGTACAGGTGCGTGGAAAGAACCTTCGGGAAAATAGCACCATACTAGATCGTATCGTATCATCCAGGTAGTGTGGATGAAATTTTCTGCGGGATTATGGGTCTGACATTTTTTTTATGGGATAGGAAGGCAAACAAGCAGGCGTGTTACCTGATAGAAAACAATCAACGCCGCCCATAGACATCCGCAGTGCCATAAGCAGTGCAGAAGCGTTGCCGACCATTAAGGAAAGTGTCATTATGATAGTGGGAATGGGAGGGGATAGAGGGAAGGGCAGGATGTTGGGCCTCCGGAACTCGGCCGCAAACGGTACGGAGCGCGGTAGCTAAGCTACCACTCAGACGCCGGTTTCCTGCGGGAGTGTGGTACTTCCCCGGGCGAGCCGGCCCATTCATGCTACAGACAAATATTATGCCATTCTTGACAAAGTATTCGTCTGCAGCGTGGGTCTACCACTATCGATGACATCCGCGGTGCAACGTAAAAGAATTCAGGCCCAGTTGATCCCCGCCCTGAGCACGATATGGGACCTGATCGCTATGTACGCAACGCTGTCATAGCAAAGGATGCCACGTTGGACTCTGTTGAAGAGTTCGTGGTACATTTTCGGTTGCAAGTACCCAGCCATGATATGTTGGAATAATTTTCCACCACTACTTTGTAAGATCAAATTAACTTATTAGCAAAAAAATCCCGACCGATTGGCTCAGTGGCGGGGCCCTCCGCCCGCAGAGTCAATGGTCGCGGGTTCGATTCCCGCATCGGAATAAATATATGTATGGATTTATAAATATTTATTCCGAGTCTGGTAACCTCCCCAACCCACATATCCTTTCCTGCCCTTTCCGTTCTTCTCTATTCTTTCCCTTCCTCTCCGCCAATCCACGGTCTGCTGTGCCAATGGATGCGTGGCTAGGGGCGAGCTTAGTCGCAAGCGTGCCGACCATCCCGGGATTGGGCTCCCCCGGGTACTATGGTGCCTTACCTCGACTGCAGGGCTCTGCTGGGGCTGACCTCCATCTTTCCTTGCGGCTCGTGGGATTCACTAAAGACGAATTTAATATACCTAATTTGTTGAAAAATGATGGCGACGTGGTTCGCCCACCGTCACGTCCTGATTCTCACGATGGCGAGAAGCAACTAATCGAGAGCCCTTTCTCTGCGATGCATGGTAGCGGATGGAACTCTGTGGTCACTGCCAACCCCTGCCCCCCGCAGGCGTGAATATATATAACAAAAAAAAATATTAGAATTTTATTTATTAGCGACGAACGGAGAGTCGTTTCGCTACGATGAATGTGAGAGGAAGGATAGATAAAAAGATGGATGAGTGTAAAGGAAGCAAGGAAGGTGTGTTGGGATCGTAGTGGATGGAGATCTGTGTTCTCTACTCAAACCCTGCAGGGCGACAGGCGTGAGGATTTGCATGTAACTAAACAAAATTCTGTTTATAACTCAACAAAAAGAAGACACTCTTTGACTTAGTATTGTATTACACTGAAAATCAGCGCTGTGGCTACCACACAAGCACCTATACATACGTCCTCTTAAAGGACGACTGAATTCCTCAAGTCTCCACCCAGCACCCTATCAGGAGTTGGCGTCGAGCTTACTCAGAACGCCTAAAGCTGCCACCAAATAGCAGTCAAGGACCAAGAGAGCCATTGCCTCCTGAACTGACACTCGTGCAATGGAAATATAATCGCAAGACATGTTCCTGTACACTGCATAAAGCAGGGTGCTGATGCCGTGGAACGATCGAACAGAGATTATGGGTATAAGTTGTTCAAGTCTTCACCTGCAGTCCATTGCTGGCCATAGCTCACCCCTAGAAGAGTCACTTAGCCCGATCTTCGGCTTCATGCATCCAGCATTTGCCAGCCGCCCTGCGCACATCATCGCACCATCTAGCCGTGGGCCGTCCCACTCTACGTTTGCCGAGACGCGGTCTCCACTCCAGTACTCGTACAATTCCTGTGGTTGTCGGTCCTCTGACAAACGCGACCAGTCCATAGTCATTTTAGTTTGGTAATTCGGAAGGCTACGTCGGTGAATTTACGCCTTATCAAATCACAACAACAAAAGTTATAATTTTGTATGAAATAACTATTTGTTAAAAATAAAAGATATTGCTTTTCGAATAAAGTACAAGTGGGTAAATTTTTTTACACTGATACGTGGGTATCTGCATATTCAAATATGTATTTTTAAAACTGTTTTCTCTATATGGACAGTCAAAAGTTTTACTTAGCTAAGATCCGCGACAAGCAAAACAATAACAGAAAAATAATAAAGTGTGTGTGTTTTTTTTTTGTTAAGTCTTAATGATTGTCTTCCGTAGAGTGTTCTATATCTGATGATGCCTTGTGTTGAGGCGAAACACGTGTCGTTTACAAGATGGGAAAGTGGTAATGTGTGTTTGGTGTTGTGTATGGTGGTTGGTGGGTGGAGAATTGATGGCCGATTTTCGGTAAGTTTTTGGTTAAAGTTTCAAATAAATCCACTTAATCCAAAACAAAAACACACATTATTAATTTTCTGTTATTGTTTTGCTTGTCGCGGATCTTAGATAAGTTAAACTTTTGACTGTCCATATAGTGATGGATTTCCGCAAAGTAACGTCTGACTTCATTAATAACTGTTTTCTCTTTTAGACATCGCCGGCACAACACGCACTGAAACAGATTCTACAGGTATGTGACACGAAACTCGCTTGTGACTATAGCTAGTTGCACTACCCACCATCGCGAACAACGAACGCTCAAGTTACACCTGATTTCAGATCAACCGACAAAATGTTTGATGGACAACGGACAGACTGGCTTTTGTGTGGCTTATTACCTTTGTGATACGAAGACGAAGACTGTGATAGAAGACGGGTATACCCTCATCGATACCAGGTTGGTTTAAGTATTTTAATAATAATAATAATGAAATGCCGAGCGTGCCACCAGCAGGGAGAGTCACTGAGACATGTTATTTCCGGTTGTCAAACGCGGAGTATTTGCACAGACATAATCAAGTAGCCAGAATTGTGCATCAGCAGCTTGCCATTAAATACGACCTATGCAAGCAGGAGGTGCCTTATTATAAATAGGATCCAAAGTCATTTCTCGAAAACAGTCGTGCAACATTATACTGGAATCGATCCATTATCACGGACCGGCACATTGTTGTCAATAAGCCTGATATTGTGATAGTGAACCGAACTACACGCGAGGCAATGATAGTTGATATTAGTGTTTCGCATGACGAGAATCTCATTAAAGCGGAAAGAGATAAACAAATAAAATACATAGACACACATTACATATTTTTCTCTTAATAACAATATTATTAATATAAAAAAATCTCCATAAAAATAATATTATTTCTAGGGTTATTAATCCTCCGTGGCGGGATAAACCAAGCACAAGAAGGATGATTAATCTAGTCAGGCGTTACTTTGCGGAAATCCATCACTATGTGGACAGTCAAAAGTCTTACTTAGCTAAGATCCAACGCGACCCATCCACCGTGACTCTACGGAAGACTTTTCGGTTATCTTCCGTAGAGTCTACTGCACCTGAAGATGTCTCGTGTTGGGGCGAAACACGTGTCGTTTACAAGGTGGAAAAGTGGTAGTGTATGTTTGGTGTTGTGTATAGTGGTTGGTTTGGTGGAGAGTTGCTGTTGCTGTTTTCGGTAAGTTTTGGTTTAAGCTCCAAGTGAATTCACTTCATCCAGCAGGAAAACACACATTATTAATTTTCTGTTATTGTTTGCTTGTCGCGGATCTTAACTAAGTAAAAGTTTTGACTGTCCACATAGTTAAATATTATATTATATCTCTCTTATCCATCACCTCTTATCAAGATGGCAGGGATCCTCTCTGCCTCGTTTATTTTTTTTATCCATTCGAAAGGTGGAAAAAATGAGCAAGCGTATCGTCTGTTGGCAAAACAACCAAAGCAACCCATAGATGTCTCAACGCTAAAGGCATCGCAGAAGCTATGACTGACAACTTTCCAACAAAGACTTTGCAAAACATTTCAGATCCGGAAGTTCTTGTCCAAATTTCTTACAAGTCTGCTGCCTGTTGGCCAACCTTGTTGATGACGCGACTTATAAAACCAAAAAGGAAAAAGAGGCGGAAGGAAACCAACCAACCAACTTTGGGTCTGTTTTGACAACTGACATTAAGAAAAGCGAACATCAATGTGGCTGGAGTAACCCTGGACTCAATATATTCCACACCCGGGAAGGTGCGATAGGCGTGACGGATGGCAATAAAATATATGCCGATGCCGGGGATTTCCCGTGGATGGTCGCCATTTTAAAGTGAGTGTGTATTTTTAACTTTTCAAATCGTTCTCGTCCATGTATTTAATGAAAAACTGGGTTACAATCATGATGATGGTTTTTAATGGGATAGGAAAGCAAACGAGCATGCGTGCGGTGATGGGAGGCAGTCAAAACCGCATACACGCATCTGTAGACATGAGCATAACGTTGTCGGCTTCTAAGTTATGTGTAGGTTTATCTTTTTAAGTGTTCAATTTCCTTTAGGTTTGGTAGTTGGTTCTATAAAGTGGTGGTGAGTGGAATGACCAAGGTTGTGTCTATTGTCAATAGCAGATCTTTGTTCATTCCTCCTTTTACCCTTCGTCCAGTCCTTCTGTCTGTTTGCAGACTTATGATAGCCCTTAAATTGATCAGGATGTTTCTTTCGTACATTTTCGTCGCCATAAACTGTAGAAATACGTGAGTTTGTAATCGGTATTACTGACTGGTTTTAATCAATTAATATATTGAAAGACAAGTTAATAATAAGGGAACAATCACCTAGGAACGTATCCCCTATAATCCCATATAAATTACCATTCCGTAATCACGGTTTCTGTATTCGCGGCATATTTATGGAACATATACCCCGCGAATAAAGAGGTTTTACTGTATTAAATGAATTATAACTTCTAGGAAAAACGTCAACTCTGAAAAGTGGGACAAGACCAACTATCTCGGAGGTGGTTCGTTGATCCACCGATCCGTGGTGATGACAGTGGCTCACAAGTTTGATAAAACCAAAGCACAAGAGGTGAGTGATTCTGATATGTTTCTATCACGTTATATATATATATATATATATATATATATATATATATATATATATATATACCCCGCAGGGGTTGGCAGACACCACAGAGCTCCGTCCGCTACCAATTATCGCAGCGAAACGGCTCTCCATTGGTCGTTTTTCGCCCTGGTGAGAATCAGGACGTGACGGGTGGCGAACCACGTCGCCGTTATTTTTCGACAAATTAGGTATATTAAATTCGTCTTTAGTGAATCCCACGAGCCGCACGGGAGAATGGAGGTCAACCCCAGCAGAGCCCTGCATGTTGAGGTAAGGCACTATAGTACACGGGCGAGCCTGATCCCGGGACGGTCTATGCTATCACTTAGACGCCAATCTCCTTTGTGAAAAGTCAGAATGTGTCTAAAATGGCCCGACTGGCGGTTGATCAGGGGGTGCTTGTTCCGACTCTAATATACGGTAGTGAAAGCTGGGTTTGGCAGAAGAGTCCTGAAAGCAGACTGAATGCGGTGGAAATAAGAGCATAAACAAGTATGTGTGGTGTAACTTTGAATGCTGGAATAAGAAATGAAGATATAAGAGGGCGATGTGGATTTAAGAAGGTGTCGTGACAAAGTTGAGAAAGGGATGCTATGATAGATGGTTTGGGCACATAGAGAGGATGAATGAAAGATGACTGGCAAAAGAAATTTACGTTGCGAATGTGGATGGAAGGGGAAGACCACGGAAAACATACCTTGACCATATTGCTAAAGTTTTTAAGAAAGGCCAGGTCAAGAGTATCCTTAACTGGCGGGTTTGCATGAGAAGATTAATGAGTGTGGAGGAAGCAAGGAAAGTATGCCGATATCGTAGCGGATGGAGATCTGTGGTCTCTACCTTAACCTACGGGAGACGGGCGTGACGATATGTACATACATATAGTCACGACCGTCTTCGTATTTTTTAACGTTTTCTAAAACGAGGTCACCTGTATGTTCTACAGATTAAATGTCGTGCCGGAGAATGGGATTCAGCCACTGACGAAGAGGAACATCCTTTCCAAGAGCGAAACGTTGCCAAGGTGCTGATTCATCCGGATTTTTTTAGGCGTAAGTGACAGTGGTAACTTTTAAAGCCCACCAGCCAGCCATGGGAAGTTTTTGTAGATGCAGGCTTCTCTACTTTAATTTCTTCATACATTCTACTCACGTAAAAGCATCCACGTAAAAGCGTGAATCATTAGCAGATCGATATCGATGAAGTCGTTATTTATCGACTTTGTCATATGACTAGCCAATGTTAAAGACTGCGCGAGAAAGCCTGGAGTTGTCAAAAACCCATGTCACACGGACGCACGCTTTTTACTTTTCTTTGATGGCAGTTAGTTTTAACTATTATGCCAGTTTCAAGTAAAATACAAACATTATCAAATCTCTTGAAATGTAACTAGTCAGCTTGTCACGTTACGTCTTGATAAAATGGCGGCTATTCTATCAACTATATATATATACTATATTATTTTTAGTTATTTATAGTATATATAACTATATATACTATAAATAACTAAAAATAATTCTATAAGTAACAAAACAAAACAAAAAAAAACAGTCACGATACACGGATTAATTTCATATCACTTCACTTGGAGGGAAGGCAAACCCCTTCCGGTTTTGGGCTTCCGGAACTCAACCGCTCACCGGACGACGCGCGGTAGCTAAGCTACCACTCAGACGCCGATTTTCTGCGGGAGTGTGGTACTTTCCCGAGCGAGCCGGCCCATTCATGCTACAGTCTCGAGCGTGCCGACCGTCCCGGGATCAGGCTCCCCCGGGTACTATGGTGCCTTACCTCAGCATGCAGGGCTACCGCTGGGGCTGACCTCCATCCTCAATTGCGGCTCGTGGAATTCACTAAGACGAATTTAATACACCTAATTTGTTGAAGATGACGGCGACGTGGTTCGCCACCCGTCACGTCCTGATTCTCACGGGGACGAGAAGCGACCAATGGAGAACCATTTTGCTGCGATGAATGGTAGCCCCTGCGGGGCTATATATATATATATATATATATATATATATATATATATATATATATATATATATATATATATGTATATATATATATATATATATATATATATATATATATATATATATATATATATATATATATATATATATATATATATATATATATATATATATATATATATATATATATATGTATATATATATATATAAAGCCTAATTTCTTTAATATCATTTACAGCATCTGTTCTCTATGATGTCGCTCTGCTATTCATGGAGGAACCTTTCATCTTGGCGAATGCTCCACACATAGGAATTGGATGTCTCGGCAGAACGCTACCAACCGAAGGCACCGCCTGTTTCAGCATGGGATGGGGTGCTGAAGATTTCGCCCGTAAACGTCAATATTCTAATGTATTGAAAAAGGTAATTTGTAATTTTTTGTGGGAGCGTTTCCAGTTTCTTGTCCCCAGGGATCAGCCCTGTCGCACGTCCTCCTCCCTTCTCCTTCGTATTCCTCCGCATTCTTCCAGCCGTTACGGTGGCTCATTCACTGTACACGCAGTGCGCTTGTAGAACTCTCTCTACCACATAGAGAGAATTTAAGAGAGAATTAAAAAACATTTCCTTTCAATATAAAATATTTATATATGTATAAATTTATGTGCATATTATATATATATATATATATATATATATATATATATATATATATATATATATATATATACACATGTGTATCCTCTTAATTATATAGTATTATACTATATAATATTAGTATTTTATATGATTCATTATAGTATGTATTGCTATGTTTATTATTATTATATTTTGTTGTACACTTATATCCTCACAGCTTATCTTATCTCTCTTTCACTCCTGGGTTTACTGGAAGAAAAATCAATTTTAAGTTAAGCTCGCCTTTGTACATCTTCTTTCCTTTTAATTCTTGTATGTTTTATGTGTACAATAAAGTATTAAATAATAAATAAAAGATAATAATTTGAAGATTTCATTTGAGTAAATAAGGAAGTCCATTTGAGTAAATACAGGAACCAATAAACTGTCTTCCTCTTTTTTATGGGATAAGAAGGCAAACGAGCAGGCGTGTCAGCTGATGGAAAGCAATCAACGCCACCCATAGACTTCCGCAGCGCCATAGGCAGTGCGGAAGCGTTGCTGACCTTTAAGGAAAGTGTCATTTTGTAGATTGGGAATGGGAGGGTGAGGGGTAGAGCGAGAGGGAGGGTGTTAGTCCTCCGAAATTCGGCCGCTCCCCGTACGAAGCGCGGTAGATAAGCTACCACTCAGACGCCAGTTTTCTGCGGGAGTGTGATACTTCCCCAGTCGAGCCGGCCCATTGATGCTACAGACAAATATTATGTCACTCTTGACAAAGTATTCGTCTGCAGCGTGGCTATACCACTAACTTTAACAGTTTGAAAATTATTTATAAAACCTTTCTTACTTTATGTCTCAACTAGCTATTGCCCGCGGCTTCCCTCGCGTTAGTATTTTAAATAAATATATATTTTTTAACTGTATTTATGGTTCACAATTTTGGTCATAGTGGCTTCCACATAAAAGGTAGATATATGCTGTCGCGGACTTTTATTTACAACTATTCAAGACAAATAATCCTTCGGTACATCATCTTTGTGTAACTCCAATGGTTTAGGCAGCGTACGCCAAGATAGCTCTCAGAGGCCAGATTTTTAATTGACATGTATCGTTATATTACGAACAAAATTACATAAAATCATTACAAATTGTAGCCTATATATTATTCCGATGTATAACCTATATAACTGTAAAGTTTCATCCAAATCCGTCCAGTAGTTTTTTCGTGAAAGAGTAACAAACATACATCCATACTCACAAACTTTCGCATTTATAATATTAGCATTTACGATATCGATGCGATTTTTTCCATCGGAAACACTTTAAAATTCTCCGTTAGATTCCATCTAAAGAGAAAAGTGGAAAATTTTTTTTTTTTGGAGTTACAAATTCTGATATGGCAATCCATATATGTCGCTAATAAGAATTTTACTTATGCACTGTTAGAGATATTCTTTATAAATAACATACTATGAAACGTATTTTTCATATTTACGTATTGTTTTTTTTATAACTTTAGCTTTGTAAAAATATTCAAAATGGCGGAAAACAAGATCAGTCAACTTGTTTTCCGCCATTTTGGATTTTTTTCTCCCCTTCACTACAAATATGTCACATTAGTCACGATTTTTTGTTCGACGGCGACCACGTAGGTATTACGTGTCGAGTGGACCGTTGAGAAACTCTTTATCAGGTTCAGATTTTCAAGGTTTGGATATAATTCCTATGGCTCGAGTCCGATCCGAACATTTCCTTAGAACAAACTATATAAGTGCCCAAATAACATGTCAGTCGGTCAGTCAGTGGTAATGCAGCTTTATATAATATTAATTGATAAATGATTGAAGATTACTTGCGCAACCTTCAAGTCTGTAACTTGCATGAGGTGGCGCAGGACAGGCGTAAGGTTGAACCACTGAAGAACACCGTATTAAAATAGATTGGCGAAAGTGTATACTTATATTTAATTGCCTTTTCCAGGTGAAACTACCGCTAGTTGGAAGCGAAACTTGTGCGAAACTTTTGAGACGAACAAGACTTGGGCCTCGATTCCAGCTACATGAGTCACTTACCTGTGCAGGTGGACAGAAAGGGATAGACACATGTCGCGGTGACGGGGGATCCCCTCTTGTTTGTCAAATAGGCGTACGTATTAATAAATTTCTTTCAACATTACAATGTTTTTAGAAAGCAAATGTATAGAAGTCGATAACTACTGTATTTTTTGGTTTATAAGACGCACTGAACGATAGGATATAACATATTTTAATATACCTTACGGACCATAAGACGTACGATAAGTTTGAGTCCATTTTTCTATATATAACGGTGTAACTGTCTGAAACATAAGGTAAAAATTTTAAAGATATATTAAAGTAACACTAATAGTTAGGAATAGTAGTATTTTAGAAATGCTGCATCTCGCGAAGGACGACAAAAGTTGTGCTGATTTGTCTGCCAACCTTCGCAATTCGGAGAGGCACTCTTAGAAAGAGATAAAAGTAATATAAATGAATCGCACAGAAGCGCACACGATTATAGGCCAAGCCAAATATTAGGTGTCATAGACAATGAGTGTGGAAAATCGTAGTGTAGAGAAGAAAATCGGACATTCCCCCGCTTGTCTTGGGATAATTTGAGTACTACCTACCATCAGAGGTGTACTAAATTTTTCGGACTATAAAACGTATGTACCTTAAATCTAGAGACGAATTATTGAAAAATACGTACCCGGAATTTGAGTCTATTTTTGTATGGTGCGTCTTATGGTCCGAAAAAATACGGTATGTTTACTTATTTCATTTTATATGGACAGTCAAAAGTTTTACTTAGCTAAGATCCGCGACAAGCAAAACAATAAGAGAAAATTAATAATATGTGTTTTTCCGTTGGGTTAAGTGGATTTATTTGGAACTTAAACCAAAAACTTACCAAAAATCGGCCGTCAATTCTCCACCCACCAACCACCATACACAACACCAAACACACACTACACTTCATCCGGCGGAAAAGCACACATTATTTTGACTGTCCATATAGTGATGGATTTCCGCAAAGTAACGCCTGACTCCATTAATAATCTTATTTCATTTTATTTTATTTATATAATCCACATTATATAATCCACAGCACTTAGATGAAATTACAAAAAAAAAATCACATATCGTACTGCCAATGAGGGATTTACGTTTTATCTTCCTCTAAGAGTGCCTCTCCGACTAGCGAAGGTTGGCAGCCAATTCAGCACAACTTTCCTCCTCCTACGCGAGGTGCAGCAGTTCTGGAGCACTCGCTATCCCATACGTTAATAGTTTTTATATACAAGTATTATTAAAATTTAATGAAAAGACAATTAGACATTATATGGACAGTCAAAAGTTTTACTTAGCTAAGATTCGCGGCGACAAGCAAAACAATAACAGAAAATTAATAATGTGTTTTTTTTTTTGTTGGATTAAGTGGATTTATTTGGAACTTACTATACAAAACACCAAACACACATTACCACTTTTCCATCTTGTAAACGACACGTGTTTCGCCTTATTGTTTTGCTTGTCGCGGATCTTAGCTAAGTAAAACTTTTGACTGTCCATATAGTGATGGATTTCCGCAAAGTAACGCCTGACTCCATTAATAATTAGACATTAACTTAAAATAGAACTTAGAACAGCCAACCCTACAGGGAGGTAGGCGTGACTATATGTACATATGTATCCATGTCCACAGGCATCCTCACCAAGGTTCGCCATATACGGTATGGTGGCTTATGGCGTCGGGAAATGTGGCGAAGAGGACGTCCCGGCTGTATACGTCAACGTTCCCCACGTCTACGAGTGGGTCGTGAGCCAGTTCGAAGTCGAGCAATACGACGCGAAGTCTTTCACCTTCGATCAATAATACCGACCGGTAATCAAACAGAACTGGTGCGTTGCTTAAGGTTTTGTTTGGCTTTATTCGTCAGTGTTTATTTAAATGATAACTCTAAAACAAATATTTATTTGCATGGTTGCATAAACATGGTTTTCAAACAAAACCTTAATAAACAACCTAAAAATAAGTATGACAAATGTAAATAAAGTGTAAAAAAAATATATATGTTTATCGAAAGAAAAAAGTAAAAACGGAGTGGGAGGGGGAGGATGTAGGAGGCCCTACATTCTCCCCCTCCCACTCCCACTCCCCTTCCCCTCCCATAATGCACTTTCCTTAAAGGTCGGAAACGCTTCCGCATTACCTATGGCGCTGCGGATGTCTATTAGCGGCGTTGATTGCTTTCCATCAGGTGACACGCCTGCTCGTTTGCCTTCTTATCCCATAAAAAAACGCCGTGAACGACGGAGTGCTTCTAGTGTAAGACAATTCTAACTTTTTCAGAAATGTTATAATAACACTACAGCCGAAAATTTGTAGTGTTTCAGCGCTCACGTGATATTACATTACCTATATGATAGTTGACACATTGTTTCGGATTGTATTATATAATATTCATGTATAATATTATATAAATATAATACGTAACAGCATGTGTAAATAAATCATTTACTGTTGTAAAATTTACGTGCAGGAGTTTAATATGTATTCAGGCCCCGTAAAATGTCTCAGAGAGCTATGCTCGGAGTTTCTCTGGTAGATATGATTCGGAATGAACAAATCCGCCAGAGAACTAAAGTCACCGACATAGCCTTTCGAATTAGCAAACTAAAGTGGCAATGGGCTGGTCACGTTTGTTAGAGATCCGACAATCGTTGGAACAAACGAGTGCTGGAGTGGAGACTGCGTCTCGGTAAACGTAGTGTGGGAAGCCCCCTGGCTAGATGGTGCGACGATCTACGCAGGGCGGCTGGCAGAAACTGGATGCGTGTAGTTGAAGATCGGACTAGGTGGCGCTCCATGGGGGAGACCTATGTCCAGCAGTGGACTGCCGCAGGCTGTTGATGATGATGATGAAAATCTCACGCCGGTTTTGAATGCCAGAGGCATTCAAAACCGTTATATTAGTGAAGATATGCCGAACTTTTTACGTACAATCAACAGTGATAGGCGTGTCGGATTATAAGGGGCAGATTATACAAGCATTCAATCGCGTGAATCATTGGCTGGTCGATATCGATGAAGTCGGTATTTATCGGCTTTGTCACATGACTAGCTAACGTTAAAGGTTGCGTGCGCAACGGGAACGGCGCGCGCAACAAAGATGGCGCGTGTAACAAAGATGGCGCGTGCAACAAAGATGGCGCGTGCAACAAAGATGGCGCGTGCATCAAAGATGGCGCGTGCAACAAAGATGGCGCGTTCAACAAAGATGGCGTGTGCAACAGCCTAGAGATTTCTAAGCCCTTGTCTTTTTATTTTTACTCCCCTTTATTCCCCCAACATACCACATATTTACTCCGATTCTTTTCTATCATCATAACGATAATGTATCACCAACCTACATCTAATTATCTTTTAAATATTGTTCTATAGTGGTAGAGCCACGCTGCAGACAAATACTTTGTGAAGAATGGCATAATATTCGTCTGTGGCGTGAATGGGCCGGCTCGCCCGGGGAAGTACCACACTCCCGCAGAAAACCGGCGTCTGAGTGGTAGCTTACCTACCGCGTTTCGTATTGTGAGTGGAGTTTCGGAGGCTCAACACCCTCCCACTTCCACTTCCCATTCCCACTCCCACAATGATAGTTTCCTTAAAGGTCGGCAACGCTTTCGCACTGCCTATGGCGCTGCGGATGTTAATGGGCGGCGTTGATTGCTTTCCATCAGGTGACACGCCTGCTTTTTTGCCTTCCTATTTCATAAAAAAAAAACTGTGCCCATCCTACGGTTGTCTACAAAAAATCGATTTTCGGTAAGTTTTTGGTTTAAGTTCCAAATAAATCCACTAAACCCAACGGAAAAACACACATTATTAATTTTCTGTTATTGTTTTGCTTGTCGCGGATCTTAGCTAAGTAAAACTTTTGACTGTCCATATAGTGATGGATTTCCGCAAAGTAACGCCTGACTCCATTAATAATACAAAAAATCACTATTAGAGATAAGACTGCCATTTGTATTTTAAATATTACAATCAATAATTGTATAACTTTGTTTTCGGTGTACAATAAAGAATATATCTATCTATCTTTCTATCTAGATAGTAGCATAAGACAATATTTGATGTATGTTAGTAATAAATGGACTCTCGACTGAGATGTACTTGTTTTAATTACACATATAGTTCCCCCCCACTCCTAATGGCGACTGCTTTTGTGACAATAAGGATGGTGTCGTTAATGAACACTAAAACTTTTTTTTCTTTGATGGCAATTAGTTACAACTATTATGCCAGTGTCAAGTAAAAGACAATAATATCCAATCTATTGAAATGTCACGTGACGTCTTGATAAAATGGTGGCCATTTTACCAAAACCTTCTATGTACTTTTTCAGTGTTATTAAAAAGTTAGGATACACGCATTTATTTCATATCACTTCACGTATACACCTTAATCGAACTATATTGCATAATACGCCATCACAATTAAACAATATAACTGATAATAATATACGATTATGAAAAGTTGGCGGGAAAAGTCCAACACCAAACTTACATATTTCTTAAAAGCCCGCAATGCTTCTGCAATGCCAATGGCACTGCGGATGTCTATGGGCGACATTCACTGCATTCGATCCGAAAATCCGCCAGAGAAAATAAATTATAAAAAATAAAAATGCTCATGTAATGTAATTATACAGGTGTCTTCGTTCTAGGGTAAAAGAATGGTATTTTTTTAAGCATTAATTTTTGTTTTATTAAACATCGTATTTGGTCTTTTTCTTCCTTATACAAATTTATAAATATCGTTCCATAAAATAACACATGTGTGGACTTTTCCCGCCAACTTACATCAGTGACGTTGTGTTTCTATTTCATTTTAGTTATCCTATATTATTGTCAATTATATTGTTTAATTGTGGTGGTGTATTATACAACATAGTTCGATTGAGGCTTATAAGTGATGTGATATAAAATAAATGCATGTATCATGACTTTTTAAGTTGACTGAAAAAGTCTATAGAATAGCCACTATTATATCAAGACGTAACGTGACAAGCTGATTAGATATTTCAAGGGATTTAATATTATTTCATTTAACTTGACACTGGCATAATAGTTTTAACTAATTGCCATTAAAGAAAAGAAAAAAAACGTGTGAGCAACATGTCAATGTCAACATGGACCCGAAACAATGGATGACGTCATTGCATGAATTGTTCGTTGCTTTTACGGTGACAAATTTTATTTTTATAGGTTGCTTTTTAATTTCAATCAATTTGAAATATAAATTCAAATAGAAATTCCTAAAACAAACGCTGTTGCTATCAAATTAATTTCTATGTAATCTTCTATGTATCGTTTTTTATACTAGAACGAAAACACCCGGCATATAATTTAATTTTTCAAACATTACTTATACATATTATAATTTTTATAATAACATAGGTACTCTGAAACCACAATTAGGACGGAGTAGTATTATATTATAGGTACTGAGATTAAAGATTATCTTATCTCTTAAGATAGCTTATTAAGAGAGATAAGAAGCTTATCTTATCTCTCTCACTCCTGAGTTTGCTGGAAGAAAACTCAATTTTGAGTTAAGCTCGCCCTTGTACATCTTCTTTCCTTTTAATTCTTGTATGACGCGTTTTGTGTACAATAAAGTATTAAAAAAAAAGATGGACTATATATTATATGCCCAGACATATATAATATTTACATATCTCACTGCCAATAAAAGACTTATAATTTTATACAGACATGTTTTTTTACCAACCATATATGTCCCACTGCTGAGCACGGGTCTCTCCATTTTTCGAACAACGGACGTTAACCCACCACGTTTGTCCAATGCGGATTGGCGGGGTTACCACACTCGGATACAGATATTATTTATATTTAATTAAAGAATAGTTGGACAGTTAATATACGTTCTTCCAGATATGGGCAGGCCCTTGTGCAGCAGTGGGACTTATGTGAAAAAAGATGTCGCCGTAGCAAAATCAAAAATATATACATATATAATAAATATATACATATAATTTTATTTTATTTTTATTACAAAAGGTGCAGTTACAGACTACAGATTAAAAAAAAATAAGATAACGAACATGCAAAAGAATTTAAGGTAAACCTGAAGTCCAGTTACAACTATACACAACAACTACAATGAATATTTAACAATAACAATATGAGGGACTTATGATTTCATTTATATATATGATTAAGTAGACAAACACTAAAAAAAGAAAAAAACTAAAAAAAGGAAAGGAATACATATACATATATAATATTTACATATCACTCTGCCAATAAAGGAATTATATTTTTATACAGACATTATTTATACTTAATTAGAGGAAAGTCAGACAGTTAATATACGTTCTTCCAGATATGGGCAGGCCCTTGTTCAGCAGCGGGTCATACGTGAAAAATAAAAAGTTGTCGCCGTAGCAAAATCGGTTAAGAAAACTGTATGAATGCAGTTTTTGTTCAAGCTGTACAAAGACGCTGCGTTCCTTATTTTTGGCATGTTCAGTCAGCAGTGGTAGAGGAAGGTGCTGGCTGCGATGGGTGTGCCGTTGTGTGTAGTATGGCCTCGTCTCGGGAAGCTAGAAGTGCCCGCAAGGTAAGAGCTTCCTGGCGGAGAGCGTTGAGATGGGCTCGGAGAGATGCGTTCTCTTGTTCCAGGAAGCAAGCTCTCCACGCGATCTTGAAATGGAGAGAAGATACACATAATAATTAAGCGATTCTTAGCTTTTATTATTTTTTTTTTATATTTTTATATATTCACGCCTATCCCCCGCAGGGGTTGGCAGAGACCACAGAGCTCCATCCGCTGCCATTCATCGCAGCGAAACGGCTCGTCATTGGTCGCTTTTCGCCCTTCGTGAGAATCAGGACGTGACGGGTGGCGAACCACGTCGCCGTCATTTTCGACAAATTAGGTATATTAAATTTAGTGAATCCCACGAGCCGCAAGGGAGGATGGAGGTCAGCCCTAGCAGAGCCCTGCATGCTGAGGTAAGGCACCATAGTCCCCGGGGGAGCCCGACCCCGGGACGATCGGCACGCTTACGACTAGGCTCGCCCCTAGCCACGCATCCATTGGCACGGCAGACCGTGGATTGGCGGCGAGGAAGGGAAAGGATAGAGAAGAAAGGAAGGGGCAGGAAAGGAAATGCAGATTGGGGGGGTTACCAGACTCGGAATAAACATTTAAAAATCCATATAAATATTTATTCCGATGCGGGAATCGAACCCGCGACCATTGACTCCGCGGGCGGAGGGCCCCGCCACTGAGCCAATCGGTCGTCTTAGCTAGCTTTTATTAGCTAGCGATAATTAGCTTTTTTGCGTCGACATGTTGACCTCAAGTCAAGTGATACCTGGTCTTCTCGCACCCGTCGAGCGTCTCTGGACTTCTTGGCCGCCTGGTTGTTTCGTCGGCGTCTCTCGAAGTATTTCTCATCTTTCATCTCGGGTGGAATGGGTCTCTTCTCGCCACGTCGTCTTATTTCAGTCTCACATGGTGACACGCTTGCTGGTGACAACAATGCTGGGGAAACAAAAGTTATTGTCACAAATTAATTATAAAGAGAGGAGAATAATATCTATCCTAACAAATACTTAACACTGTTATTTTTACATACATATATTTTTTTTTGTCGACTAATTGGCTGAGTGACGGGGACCACCCACGGAATCAATGGTCGCGGGTTCGATCCCCGCATCGGAATAAATATATGTACAGCCTACAGATATTTATTCCGATTCTGGTAACCCCGCCAATCCGCATTGGACATATATGGGAAGCAGGAAAAAAAAAAAACTATATATATATATATATATATATATATATATATATATATATATATATATATATATATATATATATATATATATATATATATATATATATATATATGGAAGGTAGCTACCACGTAAGCCGGTAAAGGTTAAGGAGCCGGTCTAAGTCCTTGAACAAAAATTAAAGTAAGGAATGTATGTGTTGTTCTAAGACTACTTGTTCACCTTTAATAAAGTACTGATGGTTTGATGACAATGAAGAGTAAAGAGCAAATAAATGAGGACAAATAAACAATATTATGATATGTAATAATGGAATATCATGGGTACTGCTCAGAGGAGTTGTTCGGAACAATTCCAACAGTTGAATTCCTCTACCGCACAATTCTTTTTATAATAAAACAAATCAAATGGCATAGTGACGAAGTAGTGGCTTTCTGAGGCAATCGTTATGGGCATCGGGATAAATACATATGGTCTATAAATAATTTTTTTGACTTGGATGTCCCAATGTTGGTTGGACGGGTCGTTAGGGGAAGACCAAGAAGAATGTACCTTGAGCAAATTGCCAAAGTTTTTAAGAATGATGAGTGTGGAAGAAGTAAAGAAAATGTGCCGAGTTCGCAGGAGATGGAGATCTGTGGTCTCTGCCTACCCTTACGGGAAACATGATATGTATGTATGTATTTTATTATAGTGGGGAATTGAAATGATGCTTACTCATTTCTACCAGACCAGCTAGTGTTTTATGAGATTTTAAAACAGTAATACTCACGAGGCGCGGTCGTTAGCGGTAGATGCTGGCAGTAAGCTGGTAGACACGGAGACTGTGGTAATGTCGCCAGAAGCGGTACCACGTGATGGACGTCTGTGGAAAACACTTGTGTAATTACTCGAACATTTTATATGATAAGCTAATTAGCTCAGTGACGCAAGTCAATATTCGCGATAAATACATATATCTATACGTACAAGGAATATTACGCCCACTTAATTTTGAATTGAATATCCCACTAAATTGATACTCACAGATACCCATGTTCTCACTAAGAGAAATCTGTGTCACCGCATTGACGTCTGCGATTCGCTTTTCAAACGTCACGAAAATGATCCGTTTTTGAAGCGCATCATCACTGAAGACGAAAAATGGGTTGTATACAACAACTTCAAACGCAAGAGGCCATGGAGCAAAAAAGATGAACCGGCTCAAACCATTTCCAAAGCCGATATTCACCAAAAAAAGGTGATGCTGTCTGTTTGGTAGGATTTTAAAGGAATCGTTTTTTTTGAGCTTTTACCGAATAACACAACAATTAATTCGAAAGTCTACTGTCATCAGCTGGACAAACTGAATAATGCACTTCAACAGAAAAGGTGAGAACTAATCAACAGGAAAGGTGTAGTGTTTCACCAAAATAACGCGAGGCCTCACAGTTTGTCATTCGCCAAAAGCTTTTACAGCTTGAATGGGATACAATGCCACACCCACCACATTCTTGCACAGACCCGGCACCATCGGATTATTATTTGTTCCGTTCGCTTCAAAATTTTTTAGACGGTAAAACCTTCACCTCAAATGAGGAGGTCAAAAACCACCTCGATCAGTTTTTTGCCAGCAAAGACCAAAAATTTTATGAGCGTGGAATTATGCTACTACCAGAAAGATGGCAAAAGGTGTTGGACCAGAACGGCCAATATATAATTTAATAAAGTATTTGTTTATAATACGAAAATTATCTTTCATTTCCACAAAAAAAACACGAAATTACTTTCCGAACAAACCAATATATAAAAATGGAGAGCTATTTTATTAGTCTTGGTAAAATTCAAAAATGGCTCTACCGATTTGAGTATTTTTTTTTATTTTGTTCGCTCTAATACAGGGAAGGTTTTCGAATAAAAAATAGGGAAAACACAATCGTGTTGAACTTTAAGGAAAGTGTCATTATGGGAGTGGGAAGGTGTGAGTGTTGGGCCTCCGGAACTCAACCGCTCACCGGACGACGCGCGGTAGCTAAGCTACCACTCAGACGCCGGTTTTCTGCGGGACTGTGGTACTTTCCCGGGCTGCCGGCCCAATCATGCTACAGACCAATAATATGCCATTCTTAATAAAGTATTCGTCTGCAACGTGGCTATCACTATCGTTTTGTGAAATGTATTGACTTATTTTATGAAGTTTCCAATGTCTTTCAAAATATATTTTGGGTCCTTTTGACACATGCTAATTTATTATTTTCTTTACAGGTTTCAAGGGGATTTTTAATGTCCAAATTCAAATACAAATAAATAAATAATTCTTTCTTTATTAAACGTATAAGGGATCATCCGTTCCTCCTCTCATTTCAGATACATTACAGAAATAATTTAATCCAAACATTTTTGATCATCGAACCCTATATAATTTATGAAAAAATGGTGGAGTTTTCCCCCCAGAAAGTAGTTTTCAGTTAATTAAAATAAAACTTTGTATTAGATACAGTTTTTTAACAATGTGTTTTCTATGGGAGGGGTGTTAGCCCTCCGAAAAACCCCCAGATGCTGGAGGACCGACAGTAGATGACTTGCGCAACCTTCAAGTCTGTAACTAGCCGGAGGTGGCCCAGGACAGGGCAAAGTGGCGTAAGATCTGTTCGGAGGCCAAGATCCATTTTGGGTCGCTGCACCAACAAAGTTAGTTTTTTTATTAGATACAGTGTTTTTACATTTCTTTTATGATTTTATTTTTATTAAAGTAATTTAAAAAAAAATTGAAATTATCTTGAAAGTTTCAAATAAGAATTTGTGTTAACTAAACAAAATTGACTTTAAGACCTTGTCGACCCCTGGGAAACCGATTTCGATCTCAAGGGTTCGATATCGACCCCTTTGGGAATCCCTGATTTAAACAATTCATTCATTTGAATTAATGGCTTTTAATGGTGCCAAAATAGTTCGATTAAGGTGTATAAATGAAGTGATATGAAATAAATGCGTGTATCGTAACTTTTTAAGTTGACTGAAAAAGTTCATAGGTTTTTTTGTAAAATTGCCATCATTTTAACAAGACGTAACGTGATGAGCTGACTTGTTACATTTCAAGAGATTGGATATTATTGTATATTATTACTTGACACTGGCATAATAGTTGTAACTAATTGCCATTAAAGAAAAGAAGAAAAAAAAATGTCACGTAGAATGGAGAAGACATGAAGGATTTTATTTAAACCAATATTTGTCTATGGCAAACATTGCAAACATCACCCCAACCAATTAATCGGTTTGCCCAACCGTTTAGGGGGCTCACAAACGTGTGCCGACGATCAAATCGACACACTGTATACATTTTTAATATCCCTACAATATCAGTACAGCGAGCAACACAAATCCTACATTCTTCCTTTACAAACACACGTCAAAATCCACCTTACGACTATACAAATAAGTCTGTATTACTGCATTTAAAACAAAAGTAACGCAACATCCTAACTGCATTAGTACATGTATAACAATCAATCTATAATCGCCTTAAATATATTTACTTTAGCGACCAAATTGCTATGTATATGTAAAACTTGTAGATAATACAAGAGGTTAAAAACACCTGCTGTTTAGTGTAATTTATTCATTAAACGCATCGCGGGTCATCCTTCCGTCAGGTGGACGAAAGTATTAAAGGTTGTGTTTGGTTTTATCAGGAACTACTTAATGAGTTGAAACCTGATGGTAAAAGTTTAACGTTTCATCCCTTCCACCTGGACCTACGTTATTTCCACGTACAAATGTCTTTCCACGCTCTATCACTCGTTAGAACCAATTTCATATATTCCCGACCCAATAGGACATTGTTCTTATGGTCCTATGTCCCCGAGGTGGGGCAGAGGGCGTCCATAGTTCTTCTCCATTGGGATCGGTATTGAGCGACGGTATGAAGCTTCACTTCAGGCCACATCAACCCGATGGATTTCATCTCGGCCGCTACAGAGCGCTTCCAGGGGTATTTGGAACGTTCTCGCTTCCTTTTCCCTTGAGGAGTTTATTCCAGCGCCTGTCTGGGAATGTGATCAGGGTTCCTTCAGAGAGTATAGCCTGTCCAAGTTCACTTGCGGTGCAAGATTTGAAGTCCGGCGCTTCGTGACAAAGATCCAGCAGGCATTCGTTGGATATTTTCTCGGGCCAGAAGATTCCGAGAATTTGTCGACAACATCGGTTAACGAAGACCCGAAGCCGCTGCGTGATGTTCTTTGTTACCCTCCAATACGACATTAGAACCTTCATAAAATAAGTCAATTGGTGTCACAAAACGATAGTGATAGTGGTAAAGCCACGCTGCAGACGAATACTTTGTCAAGACTAGCATAATATTTGTCCGTACCTTGAATGGCCCGGCCCGCCCGGGGAAGTACCACGACCCCACAGAAAACCGGCGTCTGAGTGTCGCTCTCATCTCAAAGACCGGCAACCAGTGGCGTATCTAGGTGGACAAAGGCTCCGGTGAATAGAAAAAGAATCGGGCCTTCACCCACTCTTTCCACGTAGCTTGAACTTTAATCTTATAAATAGAGATAAGAATCGGATACGAAGGGATAGAAAGAACATAGGAAGAACATAGGAAATGAATAAATGAATAGCACGTGCGGGGCTCTGCTGGGGCTGACCTCCATCCTCCCTTGCGGCTCGTGGGATTCACTATGACGAATTTTAATATACCTAATTCGTTTAAAATGACGGCGACGTGGTTCGCCACCCGTCGCGCCATGATTCCCACGAGGGCGAGAAGCGACGAGCGGAGAGCCGTTTCTTTACGATGAATGTGAGTGGAAGGATGGATGAAAAGATGGATGAGTGTGAAGGAAGCAAGGAAGGTGTGTCGGGGTCGTAACGGATGGAGATCTGCGGTCTCTGCCTAAGTGTATGTATTATATGTATGTATAAAGAATATATATCTATATATTGACTGCCATAAAATGCTTGATAGCTTAACCCCTTTTGTGACCATCTTATTAAGGTGTTATAAATAAATATAATTTTTTTTCTATTACATCATCCATAACACCCGGGGCCGTGTGAAACTCTACACGTGGGTTTCGAAGCGATTAGACCTTGCTCCCCCCACGTCACTTGTTAACCGTATTCTGTGATTAAAAGGTCCCTCACCATTAATTTATTTACTAAGGCAACCGTATTGGTTAAACTTGTGGTTAGTTTTCACCTTCAAATATGTGTGGAATAAAATAGGCTTACCTCATTTCTTCCCGTGGGTAAAGTACGAAGCTACTATGGAAGAAACATCAGTAAATGAATCGAGCCTACTTATAATATATTTATTTATTTTGTAATAATGCACAATTTTGTTACGAAAGCGGACTTAATGCCTGAAAGCATTCTTTGCAAATCAACTTTGGGTTTTGTTATATATATATATATATATATATATATATATATATATATATATATATATATATATACACATATATATATATATATATACATATATATATATATATATATATATATATATATATATATATATATATCATATATATATATATATATATATATATATATATATATATATATATATATACATATATACATACATGTTTCACGTAGGGGTAGGAAGAGACCACAGATCTGCTACTATCTCACGTCACGTTGGGTACCCACCCTTTCGGGTTGTCGGGGGTCACGGGGATCTAGGGGGCGTCCTACACTACGTATGCCGTGACGCGGTCTCTATTTTAGCACTCATCCTCCCCGACGGCAATGGATATTAACCCATTATCACTTTTATCCAAGGCGGATTAGCAGGACATACATACATACATATCATCAAGTTTCAAGGATAGGAAGAGACCACAGATCTCTATTTGCTACTATCTCAGCATTCTTTACTTCATCCACACTCACCACACTCTTCATACTAGCTTGGCGGTACGAGCTTAAGGGTACTGTTAACCTGGCCTTTCTTAAGAACTTCAACAATTTGGTCAACGTTTGTTCTCCTTGGTCTTCCCCTACCGACCCTTCCAACCATATCGGGACATCTTACTCGAAATAAATATTTATAGACCATACATGTTTTTATCCCGATGCAAGCATGCAGTCGCAACAGACAGACAGTCGTTGGCTTGGACTCTACAAGGGAAAAGGAAGCGCCCCGTAGCGACCGAGATGAAATCCATCGGGTTGACGTGGTCTGAAGTGAAGCGCGTCGCTCAAGACCGATCCCAATGGAGAAGCGCTGTGGACGCCCTCTGCCTCACCTCGGGGACATAGGACCATAAATGAAATGAAGCACCCGCAACGATTGCCTCCGAAAGCCATTTTTTCGTCATTGTGCTATTTGATTTATTCTATTATTAAAAAGTTTATGTTTATTAAAATGTTTACTTACCTGGTGGTACTAAAAAGTGGTTGTAACTACGGAGTAATCGAAGAGCTGCTAAAGCCCCGCTATGCTGTGCTGTACACGAAACCGCTTCTAAATCATACATTGAACTGTTTTGATCCATGTATAACGTTTTTTTTTTATTTTAAAATTGTAATATCTTTATGGTACTGGCAACACTTTTTAAACTTATTAATCTATTTACCAATTTGTTTGTCACAGGCACATATCAAAATCCGTAGAACGTTTATTTTTGTTATTTCATAAAATATCAAATACCTATTTTAGATAGAAATTATTTATTTATTATTGTATTATTTGAATACATACATTTTATTCTACCACACTTCTAGTATGTAGGATAGAGGAAAAAAATTTTAATTCAAAATTAAATTATTTATTTATTATCTGTTTTTTGTAATTTTACGATTATACTCAATTTTAGTACAATTGTTAGGCATTAAATTAAAAAAAAAACTAAAACAATAAACACGTGTCCAAGTTTCAGACAAATAATAAAAATACCATTTGTAATTGTAAATCATATATTGCAGAAGAAAAATAAGTTAATTATAATATAATAGTTTTGTTTTTTTATCTGTGATTAACAATTACTGTCACAGATATGAGGTTTTATTTAAAATATATAATTCGTGGAACTAGAAGTTTAGTTATGAACAAATAAAGAAGTATTAATTAATATTGTTCACGTGAAGTTAAATATATTAAAACAGCTTACAACAACCTATAAATTACTTTTATTTTTAAAAGAAGGATAAAATCGATAAAAATACTTCGGATTTATCCATTTAAAATTACATAGATAGTATTTAAAATCAAAAACGAAAGAAAATCAGATTGCATAGATTTTTTTTTATTTTTATTTGATGTTAACATGGCAGTGACTAAAAATTAACCGAAGGTATATATTTTACATATATTATATAATTTTATTTATATTTTTAGAATAATTAATTTTTTTAACAAAACAACAACGATTTTATAATTAATTAAATTTCTTTAGGTGTAAGCAAATGTTTTTGAACTTTAATAAAAACATTATTTAATTGATTGACAATAAAAAGTTTTTTAATTATATTTTTTTTATTACTTTTTTATATATATTTTTTTGTTTTTCGCTTGGACAAATGATCACGAACTGAAAAAGGTCGTCTACACACTGCTCGTGATTCGTTACCTCACAGTGGAAAGTGTCGCGTCACTTATGTAATTTTCCTCAGCTTTTCCATTGGTTACAGCGTTAATTATTAGGTAATTTTCTTGACTACGATTGGCCGCCGGGAGGCCCCGCCCGTAAGTTTTCCGCGTCGTTTGTCGGTCTTTACGTCACAAGGCAGCGCTTCCAAAACTTCGTGTTTTATTCTTACTTAGTCCGCTGGCTCAGTGACCCGAAGAGGATCTGGACCTCCGAAACGAATCTCTTCCATCTTTCTCTTATCATCATCATCATTAACAACAATAGCCTGCGGCAGTCCACTGCTGGACATAGGCCTCCCCATGGAGCGCCACCTAGCCCGATCTTCGGCTACACGCATCCAGTTTCTGCTAGCCGCCCTGCGCAGGTCGTCGCACCATCTAGCCTGGGGACGTTTACCGAGACGCGGTCTCCACTCCAGCATTCGTTTGGTCCAACGATCTTAGCCAGGAATAATGGGGCAACCGGGAATTGGGGGCCCCACAGGTCAGCACCCATCCGATCTCTCCAGCGATATCTGGGTCGTTCAATCGGCCTTCGACCATTTGGTCTATACACTCCGTGTTTTGTACGATTCATCTTTTTTACAGTGTATATATATGAATACATTTTTATTTTTTAAATTATTTACTCGTAAAGAGAATTAATGTTCTATATTTTGCATAATTTCATCATAAAATTATTGCGTGTCTTTAAGCTTTAAGTCTTAGACACCCTATTTTTTATACTTATTTTTTTTTATATTTTCTCGCCCTGCGGGAGAGGAGTTGGCAGTGACCACAGAGCTCCATCCGCTACCATTCATCGCAGCGAAACGGCTCTTCATTGGTTGCTTCTCGCCCTCGTGAAAATCAGAATTTGACGGGTGGCGAACTACTTCGCCGTCATTTTTTAACAAAATGTTTTTTTATATATTCACGCCTATTCCCGCAGGGGTTGGCAGAGACCACAGAGCTCCATCCGCTACCATTCATTGCAGCAAAACGGCTCTCCATTAGTCGCTTTTCGCCCTCGTGAGAATCAGGACGTGACGGGTGGCGAACCACGTCGCCGTCGTTTTTCAACAAATTAGGTATATTAAATTCGTCTTAGTGAATCCCACGAGCCGCAAGGGAGGATGGAGGTCAGCCCCAGCAGAGTCCTGCATGCTGAGGTAAGGCACCATAGTACCCGGGGGAGCCCGATCCCGAGACGGTCGGCACGCTTTTTATATTTATCTATGTTTTTTAGTATTGGGAAGCCTCTTATAGACATCTGCAGTATCATAGGCAATGCAAATGCGTTGCCGGGCTTTGAATTATGAATAGGCTTGGTTTTTATAGTTTCCAATATTGTATCAGTTCGGAAATACCACTGAAAATAGGATTTCCGTAAAGTAACGCTTGACTCCATTAATCATCCTAAACCATTCATTATAAACACACAAATAGTTCTTTACCCGTCAAGTTACATACAATACATTACATATTTTGATAGTGGTAGAGCCACGCTGCAGACGAATACTTTGTCAAGAATGGCATAATATTTATCTGTAGCATGAATGGGCCGGCTCGCCCGCGGAAGTACCACACTCCCGCAGAAAACCGACGTCTGAGTGGTACTGCGTATGTCTATGGGCGGCGTTGATTGCTTTCCATCAGGTGAAACGCCTGCTCGTTTCCCTTCCTATCCAATAAAAAAAAGTTTCGGGAAAAACGTACCGTAGGATCAAAATTATAACTTTTATTCATATTAATTGAAAAGAATTGCGCACTAGTTTGAGAACCGCTATCACAGAGTATAACAATGCGTGCTGAATTGTTAATGAAGTGTCATTAGTGTTTTACGTGCCGTGTGTTGGGTGTTTCATTGTGTAGAGATTGGATATTAAAGGCCAGTACTTGAATTCCAGTTTATTTTTTAATTTTTTTTTCTACACGTGATGATTTTTTTTATACATATTTAAGAGCCACTGTCATGGCGACAATGGCTCTTAGATATTTAGCCAAACTGACAACAAAAATCTACAGAGAAGAAACTGATGATGGTCGCTTACTTAACTTTTTTAAAAAAGAGAAAGGCAATCGAACGATTCGGTCATGGCAATAGGTATTACACGTGTGAAATGCTCTGATATTTTCCAAAAAGCTAGTAGACACCTTTATAATATAAAATATCTGTTACATATATTTAATCTTTTTTGCATAAAATGCACAATAGGCGGATACCACTGGGCATTTTCTAACGGTCAACCTGCGGGTGAAACAGAGAAAAGAGGTTTGGAGGTGGTACAACTTGTACTAACAAAAAAATAAAAAAGAATTAAATAAATTTAAATACATACAATATTATATATATCTTCCATTCTTTAAATACTCTATAGTATTTTTGTCGCTTTTTCTGCGCAGGAGTACAGGGTGCAGCCTTGAATTATTGAATTCTTCTTATACTTCTCATGAGTCTAATCGTAATCTCACGGTCTGCCGTGACAGCGTTCCGGGAGCATGTGGGCTCTGCTGTGGCTGACCTCCATCCTCCGAATTCGTTTATACTTCTATCCTCAGCGTGTAAAAAGTCATAGTCATTTTTTTATTTTTTTTAAGTTGATTTACAATGGAACAAAATGGCGCTTGACTTTTCCCGCCAACTTATATTGTATCAGTGTTTTTATTTTATTTTTATATTATTAACAGATTATGTAATTGTGGCAGCATATATTGCGATTAAGGTGTATAAGTGAAGTCATATGAAATAAATGCGTATATCGTGATTTTTTAAGTTGTTTGAAAATGTCTATAGAAGGTTTTGGTAGAATAGGCACCATTTTATCTAGATGTAACGTGACAAGGTGACTACTTATATTTCATAAAATTTTATATTATTGTATATATAAAAGAAGTGATATACAAAAGTAAAGAAAAGTGACGCTCTGAGAGAGAAGAAACATAATATCCTTTCTTTGCGCTCTTTTAAAAATTACACATTTAATGTATAATACTATACGTATAGCTGGATATTATATTTAGTTCTAAGCCTATTGATTGTATAATAATCTGTCGTTATAATAAGCTATACTACGTAGCCTTTTTTATAGTTTGATTCTATTTAGAGGTGTAGTGTGAATGTTGTTCAGGGCTTTATTAAAAATAAACAAAAAAAAGAACATCATTAATCAATCAACTTTGAATCATGGCATAATGATTTTTGGTTTTACGAAAAAAATAAATACTACAAAAAGAAGCGTCGGCACTATGGTAACTCGCAAAGCCAATATGGCGTCGGAGGTCGTGGGGCGTTGTAATTGACGCTTACAGTGACGCGGACGAAACACGTTATGAGCGATCGGGTAATGCGCACAGCGAAAACTATACTAAAACATGAAATTAAAACAAAGGACACACAAGATTATTTAAAAAATGAATATATGAATGGCTAATAGATGGCAATATTCATAATATTAAGGACTTTTTGCTTTAAAAGTTGTATCGAATGTATGTAATAGATGAATCAATTATAATTTTAATGACAATGTAACAGTTTATTAATAATTTGATGCTTGCCTTGCTAACCATAAGCGACTTATGTATTTAAATCTCTATGTCCATACGTGCATATAGTTTATGTAGAGTTGACATTATAAACAAATAAATAAATAATTAATGAAATTTATACGCCATAAGTGGTCAATGTGATGGAGCTTTTAAATTGTCATTTTTCATCTTGTTACACCTCACATTATGCAAATATTTATTATTATTAGAGACTTCGCCTTATTGAAGTGAAAACTTTAACACGTAATAGCGACACTGAAAAGAGACAAACACATACATCTATAGAATTTAACCTGCGTGAGTATGAGATAGAATACTGAAGGTGTAACTTCTACAGCGTGTGAAGTATATAGTATAGTATAATAGTAATATATTTATTTCGTTATAGAAAAAATTAGAAATTTAAATAAAAAACAAATCAATTTTAATTCCTTTATCTTTTATATTCTTTCTTTTTATAATGGGATCACCACGAGAGGATTGTTCTTATGTAAAACCCATTGTATAGTACAGGCAGAGCAAATGTAATGAAGACATACAAATAAATAAATACGGGAATCCTTTTTGATCAATTTATAAATATTTATTCCGAGTCTGGTAACCCCCCCAATCCACATTTCCTTTCCTGCCGTTTCCTTTCTTCTCTATCCTTTCCCTTCCTCTCCGCCAATCCACGGTCTGCCGTGCCAAAGGATGCGTGGCTAAGGGCGAGCTTAATCGCAAGCGTGCCGACCGTCCCGGGATCGGGCTCCTCCGGGTACTATGGTGCTTTACCTCAGTATGCAGGGCTCTGCTGGGACTGACATCCATACTCCCTTGCGTCTCGTGGGATTCACTAACACGAATTAATGTGTACCTAATTTGTTGAAAAATGACGGCGACGTGGTTCGCCACCCGCCACGTCCTGATTCTCACGAGGGCGAGAAGCGATCAATGGAGAGCCGTTTCGCTGCGATGAATGATAGTGGATGGAGCTCTGTGGTCTCTGCCAACCTCTGCGGGGGATAGGCGTGAATATATATATAAAAAAATAAATCCTTTTTGATATAATTTAAAACTATATATACTGCAAATATGCATTGTCTTATTCTAAAGTGACTTTTTGCTTCCGCTCAACTTCCACGGAGATGCAATGCAGCGCATCTTGAAAAGTTCAAGACTAATGTATGTTTTTAATCAACCCCTACATATAAACTTTAACAATATTTAGCATTTTGGAACTCTCATTCATTTTTAAAACTAACAAACTAAATAGAGTTCTTATATAATGTTTGTTTTCCAATTTTTTTAGTATTTATAATTAGAAGAAGTTAGAACTAAAATATGATTAATGGAGCCAGACATTACATTACGGAAATTCATTACTATGTGAACAGTTAGAACTTTTACTTAGCTAATATCCGGACCAGCAAACAAAAACAGAAAAATTATAAAGTGTGTTTTTTTACTGGAAGAAGTGGATTTGCGGGGAACTTAAACTATATCTTTCCGAAAAAACAGCCGTGAGCAATTCTCCACCCAACTACTATCAATAACAACAAACACACACTACCACTTTTCCACCTTGCAGGTATAGTAGACTCTACGGAAGACAACCGTTAAGGTCATTTAACGGTTGTCTTCTTAAGTGACTTTATTTATTATTTTCATATTGGAAAAATTTTATATTTATTCTCGACAGTATGAAAAACGCTTTTTTCATTAATTTGTGTTTATTTTTCAAACACAAATGACGATAAAAATTTAGTGATGAAATAAAAATAATTACATCATCGACTCCACAGTTCTCTTGTTCAAACAAATCCTTCACCACACTCGGAATACCTTCCACGTAATTATCGCACAGAACTACCTACAGTGTGATCGCTTACAAGGCGAAGCGCTATTACCCGCACATCATACTTTCAAACTGTCTTTAAAAAGACATCAGTGTATTAAGTTATGTTTTAGGCACTCAACGGTTTTACTAGTTCAATCAATTTTTATATGTATATACAATACAGACAATATATCGGATTTAAATGAAGTCACCACGAATAATCATATGATAAAAAAATGACAATCAATTCTTTCTTTGTTTCTTTGATAGCAATTTGCTAAAAATATTATGCAGGACGCACAACCAGGGCGTGACTTTCTCTGGTGGAAAGAATTCGAAATGAAGAAATTCGCCAGAGAACCAGAGTTACCGACATAGCCCTTCAAGTTAGCAGACTGAAGTGGCAGTGGGCTAGAGACGTTTGTCGGAGAACCGACAACTCCGTCTACTCCAACGACGAGTGCTGGAGTGGAGACCACGACTCGGCAAACGTAGTGTGGGACGCCCTCCTGCTAGATGGAGCGACGATCTGCGCAAGGCGGCTGGCAGAGACTGGATGCGTGTAGCCGAAGATCGGGCTAGGTGGTGCGTCTTGAGTGAGGCCTATGTCCAGCAGTAGACTGCTGCGGGCTGATATTGATATTGATTATGCTCGCGTCAGGTAAACGATTCATATGTGGATATTTAGAACTTTTACTGAGTTAAGATCCGCGATAAGTTGTCGCGGATCTTAGCTAAGTAAAGTTCTGACTGTCCACGTAGTAATGGATTTCCGTAAAGTAACGCTTGACTCCATTAACCATCCTAAACCATTCATTATAAACACAAACAGTTCTTTTCCCGCCAAGTTACATACAATACTTTACATATTTTGATAGTGGTAGAGCCCCACTGCAGACGAGTACTTTGTCAAGAATGGTATATTATTTGTCTGTAGCATGAACGGGCTGGCTCGCCCGGGGAAGTACCACATTCCTTCAGAAAACCGGCGGCTGAGTTGGTAGCTTAATTCGGTTAGCGGTTGAGTTTCGGAGGCCCAACACCCACCCCGCTCCCCCTCCCATTCCCACTCCCATAATGACACTTACCTTAAAGGTCGGCAACGCTTTCGCACTGCGGATGTCTATGCTATATAGTCTCTAGATAAATACCAGTAATTTCGGTTGTGCGTGGAGACACATTTTGGAAAGAACACACCGTACTGGATCGACACACATAAAACAAATTAAAAGTACAAACTCATGATATCAGATCACAAATTCAACTCAACAATATTCACCAACTTAGCTAATACTTCCCTCGATTTTGATTTGGCTTAAATACAAATATATGTATGTAATATACAGTAACTGTGGTACTACAGACTGAGTAAATATATCAAAAGCTGCCTGTTCATGTGTATACGCATCTACAACAATATGCCTCATGAATTAAAACAATTGAATTCAAGATTATTTTAAAAAAGTCTATATGAATGGCTAATAGATGGCAATATTTATAATACTAAAGACATTTTTGCTTTAAAAGTTGGATCGAATGTATGAAATAGATGAATCAATTATAATTTTAATGATAATGTTACAGTTTATTAATAATTTAATGCTTTTTTTTTTATATATTCACGCCTATCCCCCGCAGAGGTTGGCAGAGACCACAGAGCTCCATCCGCTGCCATTCATCGCAGCGAAACGGCTCGTCATTGGTCGCTTTTCGCCCTCGTGAGAATCAGGACGTGACGGGTGGCGAACCACGTCGCCGTCATTTTCGACAAATTAGGTATATTAAATTCGTCTTTAGTGAATCCCACGAGCCGCAAGGGAGGATGGAGGTCCGCCCCAGCAGAGCCCTGCATGCTGAGGTAAGGCACCATAGTCCCCGAGGGAGCCCGACCCCGGGACGATCGGCACGTTTACGACTAGGCTCGCCCCTAGCCACGCATCCATTGGCACGGCAGACCGTGGATTGGCGGAGAGGAAGGGAAAGGATAGAGAAGAAAGGAAGGGGCAGGAAAGGAAATGCGGATTGGGGGGGTTACCAGACTCGGAATAAACATTTAAAAATCCATATAAATATTTATTCCGATGCGGGAATCGAACCCGCGACCATTGACTCCGCGGGCGGAGAGCCCCGCCACTGAGCCAATCGGTCGTCAAATTTAATGTTTTGTAACCATAAGCGACTTATGTATGTGTCTATACGTGTAAATTCAATAGTTTATGTAGAACTGACATTATAAAACAAATAAATAAACAATTAATGAAATTTGTACGCCATAAGTAGCAATGTGATGGGGTTTTTAAGCATCTTTTTTCATCTTGGTACACCTCACGTTAGGCAAATAAAGAATCAGCGGCGAAGCGGAGGCGAGAACAAGCCCAGAACTCGCTTCCGATCCGTCGCAGAAGACACGGCCGGCGGCGTTTGGCCTATGCCACCCTGACCGGGACCTGCAGTAACGGGGTCTGTTACTCACTAAGGTCCTGAGCTGAAGAACGCCCTTAGTGTTTCCGGGCGTCTTTAGCGAAGGGGGAGGAGACACTAAAGCCTCCCAAATGAGGATGGGGTCATAAAAGCTGCGCTGTCGGTATTGCGGATTTGAGCCAAGCGTCCCCGTGACCCAGATAGAAGTATGTGGATAGTCAAAAGTTTTGCTTAGCTAAGATCCGCGACAAGCAAAACAATAACAGAAAATTAATAATGTGTGTTTTTCTGCTGGATAAAGTGGATTTATTTGGAACTTAAACCAAAAACTTACCGAAAATCGGCCATCAATTCTCCACCCACCAACCACCATACACAACACCAAACACACACTACTACTTTTTCACCTTGTAAACGACACGTGTTTCGTCCCAACACGAGGCATCTTCAGGTATAGTAGACTCTACGGAAGACAACCGAAATGGACTTTTTATTGACTTTTGACTGTCCACATAGTGATGGATTTCCGCAAAGTAACGCCTGACTCCATTAATAACCAGATAGAAGTGACGCGTAGAAGCACCCAAGGGGTTTTAGTCGGTAAAAGGAGTCCGACATAACTCTTCGGCCTCCCCCAGGCTGAAGTGTATCCATAAAGGATTTCCCCTGGGATAAAAAAAAAGGCAAATAAAGAATTATTATTCTTATATAATTCGGCACAGTAGTATTTTAGCTTCCCAACATTTCACACCTGTTCACCTACCCACATAACAGTATTAATCGAGTGTTTGATGACCCCGCTTGCGACCGTGGGATAGGACATCTGCGGGCACAATTAACCCTTTACATAAACCCACGTCATGTTTTTGTGGGGTCACGTTAATATTTTAGAAGTCCTCCTTCCTTTATGGTAATTACGTATAACCATTATGCCAGTGTCAAATCCTATTAATATTATAAATGCGAAAGTTTGTGAGTATGGATGTATGTTTGTTACTCTTTTACGAAAAAACTACTGGACGGATTTAGATGAAACTTTACAGTAATATAGGTTATACATCGGAATAACATATAGGCTACAATTTGTAATCATTTTATGTAATTTTGGTCGTAATATAACAATACATGTTAATTTAGTCGGAAAAAATCTGAGAGCTATCTTGGCGTAGGCTGCCTAAACCATTGGAGTTACACAAAGATGATGTATCGTAGGATTGTTTGTCTTGAATAGTTCTAAATTAAAGTCCGCGACAGCATATATCTACCTTTTATTTGGAAGCCCCTATGACCAAAATATTGAACCATAAATTAAGTAAAAAAAAAATATATTTATTTAAAATGATCTGTCACGAAACTTAATGTGGCAGACCAAATTCAAGAAAAAGCTAGTAAAATATAATAACAACAAGTATCTTGAAATATACCAGTCAGCTTGTCACATTACGTCTTGATAAAATGGCGGCTGTTCTATCAAAACCTTCTATGGATTTTGCAGTCAGTTTAGAAAGTCACGATACACGTGTTTATTTCATATCACTTTACTTATACACGTTAATCGAACTATATTGTTTAATACGCTACCATAATTAAACAATATAACTGATAATAATATAAGATTATAAAAATGAAATTAAAACACTACGTCACTGATACAATATAAGTTGGCGGGAAAAGTCGAGGTCACGTTAATATTTTAGTACTTCTCCTTCCTTTATGGCAATTACGTATAACTGTTATGCCAGTGTCATATAAATTATAATAACAAAAAGTATCTTGAAATTTACCAATCAGCACGTCACGTTAGGTTTTGATAAAATGGCGGCTCAAATGGCGGCGGATCAAAATCTTGTTTTCAATTTTTAAATGTCCGTCCTTACTTGTACTGCACAATGTTGGAGTCTATGGGCTGGTTTAAAATAGATCTGATGAGCACATTAGTTTTTAATATGTTCAATAAAAATGAAAAAAAAATTGCATCTGATCACTAAAAACAGTCAGTTTCAATACTGTACAAAATTTTATATTAATCAGTTAGATATATTAGTTATTGATTTAGCTGCGAGAATCAGACCATTCGACGCAGTATTTTTTTCTGATCCCCTAACATGTAATAAATTTTCTGACCTCTGTGTAATTTATAGCTTTTTCGCGTTTTTGCGTCGATATTATAATATGTACATACATCTGTCTCGCTCTTTCTCACGCTCTGTCTCTGTCATAAAATGGCGTTCAAATTTTGTATATTAGTGTACACTATTTTTCTCAAGTTGAAAATATTACAATATGAACTAAATTTTTTTCTTTCTTCTCTATCATGATAACGATAATGTATTACCAACCTATATCAAAATTATCATTTTAACATTGTGTCCATCCTACCGTTGTCTGAACGAAATCACTATTAGCGATAAGACCGCCATTTGTATATAAATTTTACAATCAATAATTGTATAACTTTGTTTTTGGTGTACAATAAAGAATATATCTATCTATCTAAAATAATTATTATATTAGTTTGTTTGTCGTGTACAATCAAAAACATATCGGTCTGTCAAACCTCCTTGACAGTGTTTTAATATATATTTTTAAATAGACACGTTTCAAAATTTTTGAATGATTTTGACGCATAGCTTATAAAAAAAATCATAAAACTAGAGACATTGTCATAAAGGAACGATGTCTTTGTCGCTTTTGAAAATAACTCGCAGACCGAAATATATAAAAATGAAGCGACTTGTGTCTTCTGTTGACTGCATTTGGGCTGGTGCTATAAGTAAGTTTTTTTTTGTGTTTGAAATATAGATGTTTTACTCCCGGCTATAACACTTCTGTATATAAAAAATATGCCTATCAAAATGCGCCATTATCCGTCACAGCTCTTTTGAACATAGTCATACGACTCTTTATTTAGAAAACAAATTAGATTTAATCATAATATATCTATTTATTTATTTAGGTAAAATTTTTAATTAAATAAAAAACCTTTTTACTTTTTTATTACATATATTAAAATTTAAATTAGAAATAAATAAATTATTTTATATAAAAACAAGATTCAATTGACGGACGTCTTTCGAAAGACATGTCACCTTTTCTGGCATAAGAAATTAATATTGAATATAAAATTTAAAGTGATTCATTAATAAATTAACTTCACTTGGAAGAGCTTTACTACATCGGTGGTAAAACCCCCTAAAGATCCCGTGTTGCCCAATCAGTATGAATGGCACGCTATAGTACTCCATTAACCAGAATATTTCAAATGTTATTAAGAAAAAATAGATAAGAATAAATAATGAATTGTGCGACGATATGAACAATGAGTGTACCCGAAGATAGAACTAGATGGTACGTTTGAGAGAGATCTATGCCCAGCAGGCTGCCCCAAGCTGTTGATGATGATAATGAAGTAATGTACGCTAACCATGATTGATACATATAAATTCTTTTGCGAAAAAAAAAATCGGTTACCTTACAGTCATTGGCTTTTCTGTGGATAATATTATTTTTTTTAAAATAAAAATATAATTTTTAGTATATCATTAGCTTAGATGACTAGAAATTTCATTTTTATTATTTAGTATTTTTTTTAGCACTTAAATCTTAAAATCGGTGTATTTGTCAATGTAAACAGAAATTCGTGTGAAAATGGACATTTTTATGTGTATAATGATATTAAGGCTATGAGTATTTTTACGGTATTTTAATAAAAAAAGGCCGATTAATTAAGCGTGCCTTACCTCAGCATGCGGGACTCTGCTGGGGCTGACCTCCATCCTCCCTTGCGGCTCGTGGGATTTACTATGACGAATCTTAATATAGAACTTAATTCTTTAAAAATTGACGGCGACGTGGTTCGCCACCCATCACGTCCTGATTCCCATGAGGGCGAGAAGCGACCAACAGAGAGCCTTTTTGCTACAATGAATGTGAGAGGAAGGATGGATAAGTGTGAAGGAAGCAAGGAATGTGTGTCGGCATCGTAGCGGATGGAGATCTGTTGTCTCTGTTTAACCCTACAGGGAGACAGCCGTGACTGTATGTATGTATATATTTATTAATTTATTAATTAATAACGAGTATGATCTTGTGGCAATTATGGCATCTAATCGTCTTGGCATGCTTTCCACCAGACTTTTGATGGTGTGCTGTGGAATATGTTCCCACTCAGCCGAGATCACACGTTTAAGCTTCCTGCTGTTTTGTGGAGGTGGTTGGAGAGATCGTACTCGCCTTTTAAGAAGGTCCCAAACTTGCTTAATGGGATTAGATCGGAGCTCCGGGCCAGTCCAAGCGACGAATACTGACCTCTTGCATATAAGCATCTACGTCGCCCGAACGGTGGACCCGAGCATTATCATCCATGTAAATGGCATCTTCTCTGATGAAATGCATGTTCTTCTCTGAACGGAACCTGTCTCTTGGTATAGAGTCCAGGTTGTTTGGACGGTTGAACGACTTACGTTTAATCACCGTGAGACGTAACATAGGCTAAACCCCTCTTCCAGAAGCGCTATAATTTTACTAGCTCTTATTGCTTTCTTTAACGCGAAGTGCCAATGCAAATCTTGATTCTATCCTAGTTTCATTTGATAAAAAGCCTGCACCTACACGCCCATTAAGATATGAGTAGGCTTGTTTTTTGAAGGTTTCAAGATTGTATCGCTTTGGAAATATCGCCGAAGGCAGTTGATTCCGTAGAGTGATGGTGCGTGAAATTCTTACTAATTATTCTTACTAAAGGTTTCTTACTAATTATTCTTACTTAAAATTTAGCTATTGCTGCTAAAGTTAATTATCTGTTATTTCTTTAACAGATACCGCAACTCTGTACAACGCTCAACTCAAACAATACAGATATTATTCCAGTTTTCCACAACAATTCCGTGATTCCAAAGAAATCGCAGATAAAATGATAAATATTAATGAAAACAACATAACTATAAAACATTTCAAGCCCACCCTCTTGCAAAATAAAAGTACAGCGGAGAATCAAGAAAAAATTAAATTGCGTTCAGCGCCATCTAGTGACATAAAGATTATTTTGAAGAACTACGAAGCTTGCTCTAAGGGTAAAACAGTTCAACATTACAGAGGAATGACGAAACTTGGAGCGTGCGCGCAAATTAAGATACCTTCCACAAGAGTATGTTTTATTTTTTTTTGCTATGCCAACGGAAGGAGAGTACTTAAAATATTGTAGATAAACAATTTAACCGAAAGAAGATTTAATTACGATTTTAAAAATAATTCGCACTGCATTCACAGATTTTTAAATAATCGCCTGTTTGAGCCGGGAATCGAACCCGCTAAATGTGTAACAAAAAAGACCATTAATTTTATTATACTGATCGAAAGATTTTTTTCAAAGGTAGAAAAGTTGCTTACCTGGGTCATATCATGAGACATGACAGGTACAAATTGCTGCGACTGATCATGATGGGAAAAATCGCGGGCAAAAGACAAGTTGGTCGATAACGAAAGTCTTGGCTACGTAATATCAGGGAGTGGACCGGGATAGCGAGTGCTCCAGAACTGCTGCACCTCGCGAATGAGGAGGAAAGTTGTGCTGAATTGGCTGCCAACCTTCGCAAGTTGAGGAGGCACTCTTAGAAGAAGTCATAATATAATAAATAATGAATACATCTTGTTTCTACATATCTTTCCTACAATATTTCAGGAATATTCTACATCAATAAACATTACCTTCAAGAAAGATCAAGGGGAAGGTGGTTCAGGCGGTGGAGGTGGCGGGGAAGCTAAGAGTCCACAGTCTACAGATTCTCCAATACCGCCCAAAGCAGAAGGAGCTGGGGCCAAAGGGCAGATTATAGCTGGTAATTCTTGTTCTATGTAAATTTGTTCTTTGCCTTTCAGTCGGACATACGATTGGTACGAGCGGTAAGCAGAACTACCGCTGCCTATCTGATACCTCCATTATTAAATGAACTACCCTCCGATTTGTGCGAGGGTATATCGCAGTTTTCTGCCACACATAATGGCATTCTAGAGATGCATGTATGTCGTAACCTTCTTCTCCCTTGCATCTATGTTTCGTTTGAAAACATTCCAAACTTTTAAGTAATTAATAAAATTAATTTCACGATGCATGCATGCATGCATGACGACGTAGAAGAAGTAGAAGAAGAAGATATATTTTTCTGTTTGTGCAGTGATTGGTGCGGTAGTCGACGTCCAGTTTGATAATCATCTGCCGCCCATACTCAACGCGCTTGAAGTGCCTGGAAGAAGTAAGCTATATAGGATGTCCGGTGGTAGAATTAGATTATAGGCAATGTGACCATATGTGCCGTTTTGAACGGGACTTTCCCGTTTTCGGCCACCTGTCCCGTTGCCCCCAAACAAAAATCCGGGCGGCTAAATAGGCCCGTTTTCCGAACCCGCTCAAAAATTCAAAATTAACACGTCAGACACTAGCGAATTTACACGTCGAGTTACTGCGATAATTACTGTCGCAGAAACTTTGCTATAATAAAGCTGATGATTTATTTTCTATTTTTCATAATTTTGTTATAATAAAAATAATTATAATTAATGTGAAGACTGATTGTATTGTTGCGATTGTTCAAAATAGAGAACGTAAAAAAGTTGTGTTTATTTTCATTGTTAACTTGCTAACTAGCGTATATTTTTTTTATAAGATAGGAAGGCAAACAAGCAGGCGTGTCACTTGATGGAAAGCAATCAACGCCGCCCATAGACTTCCGCAGCGCCATAGGCAATGCGGAAACGTTGACCTTTAAGGAGAGTGTCATTATGGGCGTGGGAGTGGGAATAGGAGGGGAGGGGGATATATATATATATATATATATATATATATATATATATATATATATATATATATATATATATAAAATGTTTTTTATTCACCTATTCAAATTAAAATACATTTTTTCAAACTTATAGTAGTCACAGTTGATTTTAATACAGTTTTTTCTTAAATATTAATAAATTTATTAAATTTATTTAACAGTAGGATTTCAATTACATGGTCTACATTTACATGAAATATTAAAAAAATAAATAAAAGCTGCACTTTTTAATTATTAAGCCTTTGTAGTTAATTTTAATTATTTATATTTAAAAACCTAATTTTACAATCGGACACTCTGTATATAAAAATGAGCTAAGTGTGGTAAATGAGCCGGTAAGCTGATGATACAATACAAACACTTCACAGAACCGCGCCTGATCTTGGAGGTGGCTCAGCATCTGGGCGAGATGACATGCCGCACTATAGCTATGGACGGCACTGAGGGTCTCGTCCGCGGTCAGCCGGTCACTGACACCGGGGCGCCCATCACCATACCGGTGGGGGAGGCCACGCTAGGGCGGATTATAAACGTAATCGGGGAACCCATAGGTGAGTGATGATAAGAAGTTCGCTCTCGTCAGTGGTTTGTTTAGCCTTCGTCTGAGTATAGTAGATAGATAGAATAATTTATTTCCCTCTGCATCGATACACATTAAATTCTTACATGATTGACAGTTTACAGGCGACCGATTGGCTCAGTGGCGGGGCCCTCCGCCCACGAAATAAAGGGTCGCGGGTTCACAATCCACGGTCTGCCGTGCCAAAGGATGCGTGACTAAGGGCGAGCTTAGTCGCAAGCGTGCCGACCGTCCCGGGATCGGGCTCCCCCGGGTACTATGGTGCCTTACCTAAGCATCCAAGGCTCTGCTGGGGCTGACCTCTATCCTCTCTTGCGGCTCGTGGGATTCACTAAGACGAATTTAAAATACCTAATTTGTTGAAAAAATGACGGCGACGTGGTTCGCCACCCGTCACATCTTGATTCTCACGAGGGCGAGAAGCGACTAATGGAGAGCCGTTTCGCTGCGATGAATGGTAGCGGATAGAACTCTGTGGTCTTTGCCAACCTCTGCAGGGGATAGGCGTGGATATATAAAAAATAATAATAATAAAAATCAACAGTACATACAAATGAAAATGGGCGATGGCTCACTCTATTTTTCTATGTCTACAGTTAGAACTTTTATTTAGCTAAGATCCGCGACAAGCAAACAAAAACAGAAAAATACGTTTTCTATTGGAAGAAGTGGATTTACGGGGAACTTAAACTAAATCTTACCGAAAAAACGGCCGTCAGAAACACTCCATTTCCAAACCACTATCAACAACAACAAACACACACCACCACTCTTCCACAATGTACACGACACGTGTTTCGCCTCAACACGAGGCATCATCAGGTATAGTAGACTCTACGGAAGACAACCGTTAAGTCACTTAACCAGTAAAACACATTATTATTTTTCTAGTTTTGTTTTGCTTGTTGCGGGTCTTAGTTGAGTAAAATTTCGGACTGTCCAGTCATAAATTTCTTCAAAGTAACGCCTGACTCCATTAATCAATGTAGAATAAATAAATACATACATACATATCGTCACGCCTGTCTCCCGTAGGGGTAGGCAAAGACCACAGATCTCTATCCGACACGATCCCGGCACACCTTCCTCCACACTTACATCCATATTTTCATCCATCCTTCCACTCACATTCATCGTAGCGAAACGGCTCTCCGTTAGTCGCTCCGTTAGAATTAATATCTGTAGTTTATACAAATGTTCTGATGAGGAATTAAAATTCACGACGCATGATTCATTAAATAGATCACCAATGCGATCGGTGAATTGAATTGAAATTTGTGAATGAGTGTGAATGTTGTGGTGAATTGAGTTGATTTGGGTCGTGGAACATTCCATTTAACAATTTTAATGTAATTTTCGAATTAACAGACGAACGAGGGCCCATAAATACGAACGCCTTCGCCCCGATTCATGCTGAGGCACCGCCCTTTGTGGAGATGTCTGTGGAGCAAGAGATTCTCGTCACTGGCATTAAGGTTGTGGACCTCCTGGCGCCCTATGTCAGAGGTGAGATCTCCATTTCTTATCTGCAGCGACATAGGCAGTGCAGAAGCATTGCCGACCTTTAAGGAAGTGTCATTATTGGAGTGGGAATGGGAGGGGGAGGGGGGGAGAGGGGAGAGGGTGTCGGGCCTCCAGACCTCGGCCGCTCACCGTAGTTAGCGCGGTAGCTAAGCTACCACTCAGACGCTGGTTTCCTGTGGGAGTGTGGTACTTCCCCGGGCGAGCCGGCCCATTCATGCCACAGACAAATATTATGCCACTCTTGACAAAGTATTCGTCCGCAGCGTGGCTCTACCACTATTAATTTGTAGCATGCACGTTTGCTTGCTCCTTTAAAGAAAGTGTTTCTAAAATTTAATCAACTTCTTAAACTGGGCGCCACATTCTTTGCCGCCAAGATCTCCAGCGGACTTATGTCACAACTGTACGAAATACAAATCGTCATCGCGAGAGTCTTTAGTGAGAAGATCATGTTCTCCACAGGTGGTAAGATTGGTCTTTTCGGCGGAGCTGGCGTTGGTAAGACGGTGCTTATTATGGAACTCATCAACAACGTGGCGAAGGCTCATGGTGGATTTTCAGTAAGATTTCTTTTCACCTCAAATGATTGATGGAGTCAGGCGTTACTTTGCGGAAATCCATTACTAAGTGGACAGTCGGAGCTTTGACTTAGCTAAAATCCGCGACAAGCAAACAAAAACAGAAAATAATAATGTGTTTTCTACTGGAAGAAATGGACTTTCTTATTCTCCTCCTAATGGGAGGAGGAGGAATTCATATTATTACTTTAAAGTAAGCAACGATATTGATTTCTTGCCATAAGGTGACACGCTTGTACACTTGACACGTCAGTGGCGGATTTACCAGCAGGCTAGGTAGACTGCCTAGGGCGGCTGATTTTAAGGGTGGCGAATTTGGGATCAAATCTTTCCTTTGTCGTACAGTAATAAAAAAATAATAGAATCCTACCCCGCCTAATTGATGATTGAACTGTTATTATTAGCTTGTATATAATAAAATACCCATATATAATATACTCAAAAAACTATTTCTCGTGCAACCCTAATTATGTAAATCGTTAGATTTTTTTCATGGGATAGGAGGGCAAACGAGCAAGCGTGTCGCCTGATGGAAAGCAATCAACGCCGCCCATAGACAACCGCGGCACCGCAGGAGTCGCGGAAGCGTTGCCGGCCTTTTAGGTATGTGTAGGCTTGTTTTTTGAAGGTGCCAATGTCGTATCGGTTCGGAAAGACCGCCGAAGGTAGCTGGTTCCACAAAGTGGTGGTGCGTGGAATGAAGTTTTGAGATAAACGCACCGTAGTAGATCCCCACTCATCCAGATGGTGGGGATGAAACATTTCTTTACGGCAAGTCGTGCCCACAACCGCACGCATTCCGCATTCGGCGGCGGGAATTATTCCAAACAATTCCTCGGAGCACTCCCTATGATAAAAACGGTATAAAATGCTGAAAGTTGAAACGTCTCTCGGCAGTGCTAGAGAATCAAATATAGATAGATAGAGAATCAATTAGGTAAAAATAATCTAGGAACTGACTCTAATCCCCAAGTTCACAATCATACTAATTCCGGGAAAAAGGTGGTGAAATTGAGACCTTAGGACATAAATCAGAAAGTAACAATTTCATTGACAAAAAAATATGATTAATATGGTTGTGAACTAACCTATCAACTTGTACTTTTCATTATACATTTTTTTCATTATACATATATTTTATTTTTTATACTGCTTTCATAAGAAAGCGTTTATATATTTTTGCTTTTAAAATATTTGGGTCCAATTATTTTATTTTTTATACTGCTTGCATAAGAAAGCGTTTATATATTTTTGCCTTTGAAATATTTAGGTACAATTATTTTATTTTTTATACTGCTTTCATAAGAAAGCGTTTTATTATATATTTTTGCCTTTGAAATATTTGGGTCCAATTATTTTATTTTTTATACTGCTTGCATAAGAAAGCGTTCATATATTTTTGCCTTTGAAATATTTAGGTACAATTATTTTATTTTTTATACTGCTTTCATAAGAAAACGTTTATATATTTTTGCCTTTGAAATATTTGGGTCCAATTATTTTATTTTTTATACTGCTTTCATAAGAAAGCGTTTTATTATATATTTTTGCCTTTGAAATATTTGGGTCCAATTATTTTATTTTTTGTACTGCTTGCATAAGAAAGCGTTTATATATTTTTGCCTTTGAAATATTTATGTCCAATTATTTTATTTTTTATATTGTTTGCATAAGAAAGCGTTTATATATTTTTGCCTTTAAAATATTTGGGTCCAATTATTTTATTTTTTATACTGCTTGCATAAGAAAACGTTTATATATTTTTGCCTTTAAAATAGTTGGGTCCAATTATTTTATTTTTTATACTGCTTTCATAAGAAAACGTTTATATATTTTTGCCTTTGAAATATTTGGGTCCAATTATTTTATTTTTTATACTGCTTGTCTAAGAAAGCGTTCATATATTTTTGCCTTTGAAATATTTAGGTACAATTATTTTATTTTTTATACTGCTTTCATAAGAAAACGTTTTTGCCTTTAAAAATATTTGGGTCCAGTTATTTTATTTTTTACACAGGTCTTTGCTGGAGTTGGAGAACGTACGCGAGAAGGGAATGACCTCTACAATGAGATGAAGGTTGGAGGTGTCATCACAGACGACTATAAGACATCTAAGGTTTCCTCTTTACCTAATTATTCATGTATCTTGTTTTTCAATCCAGCAGGCAAGGCAGGTAGATCGGCAACATTGTTGGCGACAGGATTGGAAATTTCATTGAAATATGTGATGAGTTACTTGACTTTAAACCTCACGTTTACTCTTACAATCACCCACACACAAATACTAATATATAATAATAATATAATAATATGTAATATATAAAAATAGTGTCCCAGTGTTTGTTATCGAACTCCTCCGAAACAGTTTGACTAATTTTTATCAAAATTTGGTAAACTATTTTTTATACCCCTAGGTGATAAGTGTGATCCTCCCCAAATTTATATATATATATATATATATATATATATATATATATATATATATATATATATATATATATATATATATATAATCATCAACAGCCTGCAGCAATCCACTGCTGGACATAGGACTCCCCCAAAAAGCATCACCTAGCCCTAACTTCGGCTTCACGCATCCAGTTTCTGCCAGCCACCCTGCGCAGTTGCTACGTTTGCAGTAATTGTCGGATCTCAGACAAACGTGACCAGAAAATTCAATGTGTATAAATTATAATTTAATATGTAGTCATATGTATTATATGTGTTACAGTAAAATGAAATAAAGATATATAGATAACTTATTTATTCAAAGCACAATACAAATAACATCCAATGTAGCATTCAAAATAAAAATTAAAATAAAGTTCTACACACATTTTCGGAATAACTTAAAATGAACATTAATACGCCAACGAATAGGCCTTGGTTCAGTTTTAATGCCGTAGTTGGTTAACTACAGCGCTGGTAATTCTGCCAACACCTGTCAGAGTGTGCGTACCTGTCTGCCTGTTTGTCTGTCATTATTCTCAAGGTCCACCCATCCCCACCTTCCATGTTCCTCTCCAGGTATCCCTGGTGTACGGTCAGATGAACGAGCCGCCGGGGGCGAGGGCTCGCGTGGCCCTAACCGGGCTGACAGTGGCTGAATACTTCCGCGACAAGGAAGGACAAGACGTGTTGCTATTCATTGACAACATCTTCAGATTTACCCAGGCTGGCTCTGAGGTATTTCTTGATTTTTTTTAATTCGTAATCGAGTGTAACTAAACTGACCATTTTTTTTTAACTCAAAACGGGACACCCATTCTTCCATATTAATATTATAATTACGCAAGTCCGTCTGTTACGATTTCACTGCTAAACCAATTTTGGTGAAATTTGACATGTAGATAGTTGGAGATCCGTGGTCAAACGGGCTGCTTTTTATCCCCAAACAATAACTCTTACAGGGTGTACGATAGTTTCGCGAAATAATCTGAATTCCACGCGAGCGAAGCAGCAGGCAGAAGCTAGTTGGTCTATATACGCCAGTTAGCTGATTAATAATGAAATATAACACATTACTGTTCTTTATTGTGAACAAATGCAACAATATAATCAGTCTTTACATTAATTATAATTATTTTTAGTATAACAAATTATGAAAAGTAAAAATACAATAGATAACCTTAATTATTAAAGCATTATTAAAGCAAATTTTCTACGATAATAATTATTATTAAATTATTTGGAACATATTTATTTAAAATTAATTTGAAATTATTTAAATAAAGATAATTTAAAAAATTTCGTGGTTTACCGGAAAACATAAGATTATTTAAAAAAAAGACTATTTGAATGGCTAATACATGGCAATATTTATAATACTAAGGACTTTTTTGCTTTAAAAAATCGATCGAATGTATGTAATAGATAAATCAATTATAATTTTGATGACAATGTAACAGTTTATTAATAATTTAATGCTTTGTAACCATAAGCGACTTATGTATTTAGATCTCTGTGTATGTAATAATTAATGAAATTTGTACGCCATAAGTGGCAATGTGATGGAGCTTTTAAAGCGGTTTTTTCATCTTGTTATACCTCACATTGTGCAAATAAAGAATTAATATTATTACTAACGGGATTCTTTGACATTCCGGATTTTTATTTGGCGACAAAAAATGGACAGTCTCCCTTTAAAAGGGGACGTATGATCACCTTAAGGTCTGGATAAGCGGGAGTTTTTTTTTTATTAATTTAGGTGTCAGCGTTACTGGGCCGTATACCATCAGCGGTAGGGTACCAGCCGACCCTCGCGACCGACATGGGCACGATGCAGGAGCGCATCACCACCACTAAGGCCGGATCGATCACCAGCGTGCAGGTAATCTGATGGCGTCTTGATTGATGGTATACAAAACACTTTGAATAAATTAATATGTAAAATATCCATATCACATACAAAATTCCATTTTTTTAACAGCTCATATATGTCTCACTGCTGAGCACGTGCCTCTCCATTTCTGGAGGAACGGACGTTAACCCACCACGCTTGTCCAATGTGGATTGGCGGGGTTACCAGACTCGGAATAAATATTTGTAATTCATACATATATTAACTCCGCGAGCGGAGGACCCCGCCACTGAGCCAATTGGTCCAAAGTTCCATTTGTTGATATGTAATTCTATATCACGCTAACATTGTTACCAATGCGCGCAATATAGTTAAAAAGTATATCAATAGTGAAATAAGCGGCGCTCCCCGGACTTATAGTTCTAGGGCGATTTCTACAAGTTCCCGTGGTGAAATCCTAAACTTTAAAAATATACTCAGTACCAACTGTCTATTACTTAGACTCTGGAGTCCATCCGAACTCAATTAAAACAAAATTTGATTCAAAACTAGTGTAATCTTGATAATTTTTAACAATATAAATTATAACTTGTCTAGTTAGCATAAGAACTTGAACAGAACAAAGAAAAAGTCACATCACACTCGCACTGACACATTACATTTTATTTTTCTACCCGCTCATATTTTTATTGCGAATAATAAAGAATAAATACGGTTAAATAGTAAGTAAAATAAGTACCGGTGATTTACAATTTTTAAGTTAAAATCTCTAATTTATATTCCGTTTTTGTTTCACTTATACTTTGCACATTTTTAACTCTCTTTAAATGTAATGTTGTATATCTATCTCTTTAAATAGAAACGTATTGTATTTTATAAATAATTTTAAAGATCTATAAATTTTAAAGAGTATAATAGTTCCTCATTCAGCTTTGCCATTCTAGGCCTCTGACGGGCTTAGTCTGCTACTGAAGGGTACAAAGCATTTTCTTAACGAATTTTTCTTTTCTTTGATGAGAATTAGATATAACTTGATTGTATTATGCCAGTGTCAAGTTAAATAATATCAAGTTGTATCATTGATATGAAAATTCTGACTTTCACGATCCATCTTGATAAAATGGTGGCAATTCTACCAAAACTTTCACTGACTCTGGTAGTAAAGTTAAAAATTCACTATATCCACTTGTGGAACTACACGATATACACATAATTAAGCTGTCTACGTCCCAACCGATAACCTGACATTACTATTCTTTATTAATGGTATTCTGGGCTGTCGTCGATGTCCCAGCCGATGACCTGACATTACTTTACTGTTCTTTATTAATGCTATTCTGGGCTGTCGTCCATGTCCCACCTTATGACATGACATTACTTTACTGTTCTTTATTAATAGTATTCTGGGCTGTCGTCGATGTCCCAGCTTATGACATGACATTACTGCTCTTTACTCATTAGTAATGACACATGGACAGCCTAGAATACCATTGTATTCTAGACCGTCCATGTCCCAGCCGATAATCTGACATTACTTTTCTTTACTGGTATTCAAGGCTGTCCATGTCCTAGATGATTACCTGACATTACTGTTCTTTACTAATGATATTCTAGGCTGTCTACGTCCCAGCTGATGACTTGACAGACCCAGCGCCGGCTACCACCTTCGCCCATCTTGACGCCACTACGGTGCTGTCGCGCGCCATCGCCGAGCTGGGGATCTATCCCGCTGTCGATCCACTCGATTCGACCTCCAGGGTCATGGACCCGAACATCATCGGTCCAGATCATTACAATGTGGCGAGGGGTGTCCAGAAGATACTTCAGGTGATTGTTGCTTTGATATACACATATTTGACTCAATTGTATCAATATTTTTTTGAACAATCATTTTGGAAAATAATTCGAAATTGATATAAAACTAAATCTGCCTAATAAATACTTCACACACACATCTACACCGTTTCTACAGTAGATATAGACAGAATACATACACTTACACTACCCACCATGTGCGCACACGCACCCACTATACCTACACCCACTTCCATCACGATGGTATACGGAAAAACTTGATTAATTTTGTGTATGCCGTAGCAAATACTTCTGTAAGAGGTAGTATCTTAACTGAGAAGTGATGCAACAGGAGTCTGGATTTATACTCTTTTTTATTTACAAAAGCGGATCTATTATATACAGAATTGATGAATGGCGAGAGAAGAGTGCGGGGTGCAGGAGAAGCGGTTGCGCCTGCACGTGTGCATTATCAAAGCGCGTTCTGCGAATGCGGAGTATCAAAGCGCGTTCCGCGAATGCGCAGTATCAAAGCGCGTTCCGAGACTTTGCAGTAACAAAGCGTGTTCCGCGAATTTATTCTCGAAGTATGGTATTCTGTAGTGTGTAGTGTGCATTTGTACAGAAACGTAATGTATTATTCCAGGACTACAAGTCACTCCAGGATATAATCGCAATCTTGGGTATGGATGAACTCTCGGAAGAAGATAAGCTTACTGTGGCACGTGCTAGAAAAATACAGCGTTTCCTTTCTCAGCCTTTTCAGGTAACGTTACTATGGAAGCCAACAGGGGCCCTAGGTATAAGCTTAGTGTGTTATAGCCTTCAAGTAAGTTTTTAAACTATATTTGCACGATTTGTTGAGTGGATTAATAATATAATACAAAGTTTAATCTTATAGCCTCGGTCGTTTTCTCGAAAAAAATAATATGTTGTAGTAAGATGAAAATCTTAGTAAAAAGTTATTGTTTCAAGATTGACTGGATATTATATAAATATTTTTATATAAATAGGCATATAATAGCTTACATAAATAGGCTTATAATAGCTGTTCAAAAAAATAACTGCTTAAAAAACAAGTTTCTACATGTTTTTGAGAATTTACATACAATACATATATACAACTGAAAACTATTTTAGGACTTTTCCCGCCAACTTATATCAGTGATGTTGTGTTTTTATTTGATTTTCATAATCTTATATTATTATCAGTTATATTGTTTTATTGTGGTGGTGTATTATACAATATAGTTCGATTAAGGCATACAAGTGAAGTGATATGAAATAAATGGGTGTATCGTGACTTTTTAAGTTGACTGAAAAAGTCCATAGGTTTTGATAGAGTAGCCACCATTTTATCAAGACGTAACGTGATGAGCTGCTTATATTTCAAAAGATTTGATTTTATCGTATTTACTTGACACTGGCATAATAGTTATAACTTAATGCCATAAAAAAAAAGAAAAATGACAATGTATGTGCCTGGAGATGAAATAAACATTTATCTCTTTATCTAATGTAGTGGTTCCCAACCGTCTTGTGAGGGGTAGGGGTCGTTTATTGTTTATATTCCATTGTTTTACACACCTTATTTCCATCAAGTCTACAACGCCACAGCCACTCAGCTCGCGTTAATCCCTCGTCCATGGAAAATCCCACAATCCCAAGGGAAATTCTCTTCAGTAAAAAAAAGTAAATACTATAATGTGATCCTGAGCGGACCGGTGCCATTTGTGCCACGGTCCGGTACCCGGAGAAGCCGAGGGGTTTGGAAACCACTGGATGAGATTATCCGTACTCGGTATCATTGTGGCCTGAGGTTTGAGAGCCACTGCTCTAGTGTAACTTTATAGCTTTTTATGTCCTATTTCCAAGTTATGATCATATTCGCAAAACTAATGTATAATGGACAGATCAAGAAAAGGTCAGTGGTCTCATGGTTCGATATATTTTTTCCAGGTGGCAGAAGTATTTACAGGCCACATTGGTAAGCTTGTGAAATTGGAGGACACGATCAACGGATTTAAAAAGGTTTTTCTATTTTTTTTTTAGATCCACCAACAACTTACATTTATTATACATTTCGGAACGGAAGACAAAAGGTGACTGCTTGGTTGTAGAGTCTACTATATCTGAGGATGCCTCGTGTTGACTCAGACATTGTTGAAAAGTGATATCGTTTTTTTGGTGTTTTGTTTAACTACCGTTTTATGATTACCAATTTTCTATCATTTTTAAATTAAGTGACAGTAATTATTAAATAACCAAAATGGTTATCAAATACCAGTAGTTATTAAATGACCAAAGTGGTTATTAAATGACCAAAGTGGTTATTAAATGACCAAAGTGGTTATTAAATGACCAAAGTGGTTATTAAATGACCAAGGTGATTATTAAATGACCAAAGTGGTTATTAAATGACCAGAGTGGTTATTAAATGAGCAAAGTGGTTATTAAATGACCATAGTGGTTATTAAATGACCAAAATGCTTATTAAATAAACAAAGTGCTTATTAAATAAACACTACTACCAAATTTAAATTGTGTGTCGGCTGTTTTTAACAGAAATTTAAAATATTATTATATTATGATATTTTAATATTATTGTGCTCATTATATACTGTTTTTTAAATATCCAATAATAATTTTCTAATTTCGTTTCCGCCAACCAACAACCTACGACCATGTATTATGTCTTCCTGTACATTAATAATGATTTCGTATTCATTCTCCGGCAACTAATTGGTATATTGCTTGATTTCAGATTCTCGCTGGTGAAGTGGACCACATTCCTGAAGCGGCTTTCTACATGGTCGGCACCATTGATGACGTCATAGAAAAGTCGCACGCCATAGCCAAGAACTTGTAGTGTTTATGGGCGAAAAATAAACATTGTAGTGGTACATACTGGTGAATAAATGTGATAAATAAACATGGAAAAGGAGTTTTATTATTTTAAATTGTATTTCTTCATGTACTTTATAACACCATAAAGAGTATTAAATCGACCTTTGCCGTAAATTTACATCGGTAACGTAGTGTTTTTATTTCATTTTCATAATCTTGTTTGTTATTATCAGTTAATATAATTCATTTAAGGCGTATAACTGGAGTGATATGAAATAAGTGCGTTTACTTTTTGACAGCAAAAGTCCATAGATTTTGGTAGAGTGGCCACCATATTATCAAGACGTAACATAACAAGCTGTCTAGTACATTTCAAGATACTTGATGTTATTATATTTTCCTTGATACTGGCTCAATAGTTATAGCTAATTGCCATCAAAAAAGACAAATTAAGTCCAGTACGACTTTTCCCGCTAACTTACATCAGTGACGTTGTGTTTTTATTTCATCTTCATAATCTTATATTATTATCAGTTATACTGTTTAATTGTGGTGGCGTATAATACAATATATTTCGATTAAGACTTATAAGTAAAGTGATATGAAATAAATTTATGTATCGTGACTTTGCAAGTTGATTGAAAAATCCATAGAAGGTTTTGGTAGAATAGCCACCATTTTATCAAGACGTAACGTGACAAGCTGATTAGACATTTCAAAATATTTGAGATATTATTTTATTGTACTTGACACTGGCATAATTATTAACTAATTGCCATCAAAGAAAAGAATTCCGGTACACAATAGGACTAAACAAAACAGCCGTCAGCCGGCTGCAAGTGTGATGGTAGAAATGTCAATTATTTATTTCGAAAACAAATAGGGTTTTGTAATGTTAGAATAACGTATATAGAATATAATAATGATAATGCATTGAATAGGATGGGGGTGTCAGAAATCAACAGCGGAGAGGTTGCTGGATATAAATATCTTATTATTATAATTGAATAAATTTAATACTGCACAATGATACAATATTTGATATGGTAGGTATGTGAATATGCTTCAGTTGCTTCAGCGATAGCACTGTGCGGGTCCACAATGACCGGCACGGCACAGATTAGTAGAAATACATAAGTGTAATTATGGGAGTGGGAGGGGAGGGTGTTGAGTTGCCGGAACTCTCGCTCACCGCACGAAACGCGGTAGCTAAGCTAACACTCAGACGCCGGTTTCCCGCGGGAGTGTGGTACTTTTACACGGGCGATCCGGCCCGTTCATGCTACAGACAAATATTATGCCATTCCTGACAAAGTATTCGTCTGCAACGTGGCTCTACCACTATAAAAATTAAAGCTATATACCAATATTAATACTATATAGCAGGGGTTAGAAAACTTTTTTGATCAAGCCCTATATAATTTTTCGAAAACTCCATCGACGCCCCAAAAAAGGTAATTTTCTTTTAATCAAAGTAAAACTATCTATTAGGTACTGTGTTTGTACATTTATTTTATGAATTTTAATATTTATTAAAGTAAACATTACATTTGTACACAATAGTAGTAGAATGGCATATTATTTGTCTGTACCATGAATGGGTCCGCTCAGCCGGCGAAGTAGCAAACTGCCACAGAAAACCGGCGTCTGAGTGGTAGCTTAGCTACCGCGATTCGTCCGGTGAGCGGTTGAGTTCCGGAAGCCCAACCCCCCTCCCACCTTCATAGTGACACTTACGGTAAAGGCCGGCAACGCTTCAGCAATGCCTATGGCACTGCGAAACGAATTTTTTCGACGTTTTATGGAGTTTGTCGTTAAAATTGGGTGGCGTTAAATGGAGTTTATACTGTAATTATAAATGACACAGTACATTCGGCCTATGCTGATGGGTTTAGATGCAGGAATCTTTCGATCGGCTCTCGAGGATTTAACGTTTGCGGTCTAACTCCTGAAGACGATTGCTCACACAACTTGAGACACTTTTGTTAACATTCGGACCCTAAACGAATCCTGAGAGCACCCTCTTTCTACTTTTATGTGGAAACAATACAGACGTTTAAAATTCTTTTAAATGTGAAGGTAGTTTACAGTTGTTTATAACAGCGCCATCTAGCGGCGTTTAACTGCAAATAAAGAAGTGAGTTGAAGGGCTACGTCGGTGACCTGGGGCCGTCCCCGATTCTTTTCCCAAGACGCGATCTCCAATCCAGCATACTCCAACAGTTGTTGGTTCCCTGACAAAGGTGACCAGCGCATTGTCAGTTCAATTGACTAACCCAAAAGTCTATGTCGGTGACTAGTTTAGAGGCGGTTATTTCCATTTAGAATCATATCCACTAGAGCTGTTTAAGCGAATCAGAGCTTTCAGCAGACGGACTATCATTGTTCATGTTTCAGCATCTTAAGAGGCAGGATGCACTGTATAGATTCTTTCGTCTTCTGGTTCTGATGTAGAAATACTATATAGAAGTAATGTCGCTAGCAGCCATGCTTATACCGTGGTGGGATAGAAGGTGACTCTTCAAACTGCACTTCTGAACAAATGTCATAGAACATACTTCACATTTAAACCTCCTATCGTTGTTGTGTATTCTCATATGCTCTCTTAAAGTGTATTTCCTGGCATATGATTTATGACACACTTCGCACGCATAAATCTTTTCACCTGTATGCTTTATCATGTGGGCCTTAAGGGCCTTTTTGCTGTAAAACCTAAACCCGCACTCTGTACACTGACAATTCCTCTCCATCAAATGATTCTTCTTTATATGGCCCATTAGCAACGACTTCAAAATATAAGCCTTGTCACACACGTTACACTTGTACTGCGCTTCGGAGTTGTGCACTCTCACCAAATGTTGGTTCCGTTGATAGTAACTACGGAACGGTTCGTTGCAGAATGGACAGTTACCCACGTTTCTGGCACCCAAATGCTTCGTCTTCTCGTGATACTGTTTCTTCGTTCGTGTAGAGAATATCTTCTCGCAATGGTCGCATTTGAAACTACCTTCTTGATGTGTGGTTCGATGGACGTTAAGTGATCTCTTGGTAGCAAATGAACTATTGCACTTTCCACATATATAGTTACTATAATGCTTGTTCATGTGTTGTTTAAGCATCTTAAAGGTCTCATACGTTGATGAACACATCGCACAATCATAGACATCACCCTTCTTCAACTTAAACTGAACTATGTGATCTTTGATATCGTTGTAAAAGGTCTTATCGTGAATTTTGATGAGATGATCCTTCAATTTCTTCAAATTCTCCATTTTGTCATCGCATAATGAACAAGAAAGATCTGTTATATCCAGTTTCACGTTGTATTCAGTCATGTTGAACGATGATTTGAATTCTAAGCGTTCCTTTTTGTGATCTTTCTCTGTATGTATTCGAAGATCAGCTGGATCTGGGTATGTAGAGTCACAGTATCCGCAGATGAAGCCGAGAAGCGATTTGTTCTTGAATGGAGTTGCATTAGAGAACTGTAGTATGGTCAACAGATTCTCACGGTGCTTTATTTTGTCATGGTTTCCTCTCGACGTCCACATGAGGTTGATTTTAGCTTCTTTGGAGATTGTAATCTTGCTTTTTCTTTTTTTAGTTATGCTTTTCATTTCATCCCCGTTTAAAGTGGTTATGTCGCAGGAATCTGAAATATAATTCAATATATTAATTCCAAGCAGATTGTTGCCGAGGGACATACTACATGTCGGAGAGAATAATGATGTTCGATTATGCGGAAAAAGTAGTGCAGAAATACAGAGTAGGAGAATGTTAGATGTAATTAAAAATAAATGAGTCTATGATATCTTTAATGGAGTTAAGCGTTACATTGAAGAAATCCATCACTATGTGAACATTCAGAAGTTTTACTTAGCTAAGATCCGCAACAGGCAAACAAAAATAGAAAAATAAAAATGTGTATTTTACTGGAAAAAGTGAATTCACGGGGAACTTAAACTAAATCTTAAAGATTCTACAGAAGACAACCGTAAAGTCTATACCTAATGATGCCTCATGTTGAAGCGAAACATTGCACATTGTAGAAGAGTGGTGGGGTGTGTTTGGTTTTGTTGAAGTGGAGAGTTGCTGAAGGCCGTTTTTCTGTAAGATTTAGTTTAAGTCCCCCTAAATCTACTTCTTCCAGTCATACTGTTCACATAACATATGATATGTAAATCAAGATGGATAATTAGAACTGTTGATTGGCTTCATTTATTTCATGCCATTCTGATAGATGGACGGTCAGTTGTAGCGATGAGGTGCAGAAAAACTCAAACTGACTTACTCATAGAACTGGCCAATTTAGTAACTAGAGTTTTTATTTGTTCCGCTCGCCAATCACCTTCTTTTTTCATCTCTTTCCTTCTTTCCCTGGTATGTTTAGGCCTTACTTTTTGTGATTGTTTTGTCCCGTATTTTTTGTCTGATGACGCTTCTCTCACTGCAAAGTAAAAAGCGGAAAATGCATATGAATAAAATGCAATATAATATGAATAAGCCCAGTTTCATTCACTATGCAGCGGTGGTAAAATTAATTGAAGTATTATATATAAAAATAATTGCATACAAAGTCACACATAAAAATGGCTAATTATTTCCAAACTTTCGATTCATCTTACAATATATTACACAATGGGTGTCTATAGTCACTCGTTCCAAAAAAAAGAAAATCAAAAGTAATGACACATAGTTATTTTTGAGACGAGACTTGGTCCCAAATGCTGATGACTATGCTCGCTTAACCATTCCACTTTCGGCACGGCGCTTCATTCTAGACAAAGTACACCGCGGCGAGGCCCACCACAGGGAAAGAGTTAATAAATAAACAACAGTTTTGGTTCATCTACGTTGTTTTAACAATCTAGAATTATGTGCAGTACTTCATTTTTTTTCAACCTTTTACTACCCGCACAATTACACCAACAGACAACCCGTCGTAAAAACAAATTCTAATCCCACCATTTGAATAGTTGGAAGTCCAGTGCCTTGCGATTCAGTGGCAATTTATCTGTCATGAATACAGCAACTATTATTGTTATCATTGAGGTGTTTAAGAACCATGTTCCATATAATTTTTTTGATAAGCAAATATATCTAAAATGTTTTTAAAAGCAAATATGTCCAAAATGTGTTTGTAAAAGTGATGCCTTATGGCTGTGGATAATCCTATTAATGGATACAGCCTTATTTTTACAAGACGGTGTAATACGACCAACACAGACACATTACGCTATTTCGGTATATATCAAGTGTAAATGTCAAATTGAATAACAAAATATACATTACCCACCAGTATCCGCCAGAAAATAATTGTCAGACTCGTCTTCATCACTCTCTGGTTTGGGCTCCAACTTTACATCAAGTTGTTGCTGATCTGTAATTATTATTAATAGTATATAAGGGTATCCTATTTATCTTATAACTAACAATAAAAATTAAAATTCAAGTCAAAATATACAGTCGACACTTGGTTTAAATAGATTCTTTGATTTTCAATTTATCGGATTACTAGGTATTTAAAAATCAAAAAATTCCAAACTATAATCGAGCAAAATATTTGTCTGATAACCGTGGGTACCATTGTATGTAGCTTTTATTTTTTGTGGAATAGGGAGATAAATGAGGAGAGAATGAGATTATTGCAAACTTATATTCTTTGTAGTTTTTTCTTATTATTTATGTTTCAAAATCTAATTGCCTAACCTGCCACCAGCCACCTATATTCCACTGGCTCTGGGACACACTTTTGAGTGAAAGAAAGTGTCGTGACAAAAGTTGAGAAATGCTTGGGCACATAGAGAGGATGGATGAAAGACGACCAGCAAAAGAATTTATGTAGCAGATAGAGGTTTGTGGTCTCTACCTACCCCTATGGGAAATAGGCCTTATGTCTGTATGAATGTGTAGTTTACAGGGATATATATCAAGCCCCGCCACTGACCGATTGGCTCAGTGGCGGGGCCTTCCGCCCGCGGAGTCAATGGTCACGGGTTCGATTCCCGCATCGGAATAAATATTTATATGGATTTTTAAATGTTTATTCCGAGTCTAGTAACCCCCCCAATCCGCATTTCCTTTCCTGCCCCTTCCTTTCTTCTCTATCCTTTCCCTTCCTCTCCGCCAATCCACGGTCTGCCGTGCCAATGGATGCGTGGCTAGGGGCGAGCCTAGTCGTAAACGTGCCGATCGTCCCGGGGTCGGGCTCCCCCGGGGACTATGGTGCCTTACCTCAGCATGCAGGGCTCTGCTGGGGCTGACCTCCATCCTCCCTTGCGGCTCGTGGGATTCACTAAAGACGAATTTAATATACCTAATTTGTCGAAAAAAATGACGGCGACGTGGTTCGCCACCCGTCACGTCCTGATTCTCACGAGGGTGAAAAGCGACCAATGACGAGCTGTTTCGCTGCGATGAATGGCAGCGGATGGAGCTCTGTGGTCTCTGCCAACCCCTGCGGGGGATAGGCGTGAATATATAAAAAAAAAAAAAAATATATCAAGTCTGGAAGTCCCTTCAATACATCTTAAACAATTAGAGTGGATTATATTCATTTCACCAACCCAGCAATAAGAGATATAAACAAAAGATCTCACCTGGATCTACAGCAACTCTGTTATCTTTAATTTGTTGAATAAAGTCAAGTTCTGCCCTCACAACCTGCTGTTTGAAGTTTAGCGAATCTCGCAAATGTATCACACAGACCTCACAGATGTTGTTGCAATTGTTTTGTGATAGCTGCGAAAATATTAGTATTTGAAACCAGGACTTTCCAGAACATAATCCTGTCTGTATTTTGGTGATCCACAATGTGTATTTTAATCTACTGTGTAATACAAATAATTATTTTTTTAAAAAGAATAGGAAACAGTACAAATTTTCTGTTGTCTTTGGGGTTTGTGAGTGTAAACCAAACCTATTTTTAAGCCTTAAAAATGGTTTAATGATGGGCATGTTGGAATAATGGGCATTGATGGAATGATGGGCAGTTGTTGTCTTTGTGAAAGTGTTTATTCAACAATGAATTTTATAAAATCTAGATATAGGTCTTCACTGTCAGATACTGTCACTTGGGTCGTTGTGCCGGCGAAGTAAGTAGTAAGTAAACAATGTTAAACTTACAACAATATTGAAACATTCAAGTAACATATCCGAGTATATTTCTTTTTTGTCCAACCAGGTGTAAGTGGAATTCAAATCCTTGTGCACACCTTCTGTCAAGCAACAACGGCATATGCTTACAGTTTCCATTGTGAAAGATTTCACATTAATGTATGCGGTAAATACTTTTGTTTAATAACAGTAAAGTATTACCAAATTTTTAAAAAAATGACACTTAAAATTAACGTCATATCAATTCAAGTGTCATCTTCTTCACTCAGTTGATCAGTTTACAGACTAAATTCATAAATACCACAAGTGACAGAATACATATCGACATTCTGCATAAAGAAAACTGAACAGAAACTACATTTTTTTGGTAAATACGGAGTAGTTAGCGTAGGGAAGATTTATGCTATTCCATACAGCAGGCTGATGATGATGCAAAAAGTAAATAGCAATAAGTGTATCATCATCAGCAGCCTGCGGCAGTCCACTGCTGGACATAGGCCTCACCCATGGAGCGCCACCTAGCCCGATCTTCGGCTACACGCATCCAATTTCTGCCAGCCGCCCTGCGCAGATCGTCGCACCATCTAGCCGGGGGGAATAAGTATATGACATACAATAATTGATAACCATGTTTATTAAGATAATGATAAAGAAATCATGTGCAAAAAACAATAATTTACTCAGTGAATCTTCAGTTTTGTTGGTTAGAGTAAGTTCTTGAAATTCACATGATTTAGTTCAATCTCAAATTGGTATGATATTAATCTGTATATTTTTACTAAGTGTTGGTTGAATATATGATTATCTGTGCTGCGTATATAAACAAAAAATATCAAAATATCATAGATAGCGTTTTAGATAATGTTGATAAATTTGTAAAACATATTTTGTAAATCGCATAATAATGTAACAAAGTTACTATGAAGAGATAGAAAACAGAGATGGAGTTTGATGAAATAGCGGTTAAACAAAGCCCAGGGCTTTGCCGGTGCTGCCTTTCTGATGGATGTTACAAAGACATGAGCAACGAATACAAATGGATCGATGATACAGAAGTTTATGCCGATATGTTATTAGAATGTTTCGATATCAATGTTAGTAGCCTTTGACTTATTTACGTACATTTACTTTAATTTAGTTTCGCATGACACTTCCGAATGGGTAGACTATATTTTGACTTCTACTCTTTCAGATTCATTACCTACGTATGTCTCCACATATATACACTTTGTTTCATATTTATATTCCCTTGTGGAATAAACAAGACATTTATTTTTGTGCATATTATGAATTAAATTCCTTCTCTCTTACCTCTTCTTATTTGTCTATAGTCTTAGTTGTAATACTTCTATGTTGCTTCACCAAGATTTTTAAATAATGTTGCTTTATCATAAAACAATGGTATTCTGTAATCTTTCAGATCTTTGTTGTTAAGAGCCAATCACCCACCATTTTACATAAAAAAGAATTCACCTTGTCATAATGCCAATAATATTTACAAACAGGTACGGTTCAATGGCTGTGTGAGCTTGTTTACATGTTGGCCCCAAAATTCTCAAACATAAATCATAAGTTAAGGGTTTAGGTTAAGGGTAAAAGCTTGTGCTAAGTAGCATTTGCTTGACTTGTCATCAGGCCAGTTTGATGTTTTGACTAAAGTTAGATATACAATAATTACAAACAATCAAAATTTCATTAAATCATTACCTTGTTTAGAGTAGTTCAATTTATAATATCATCATGAACCAGTTTTGATTCACACGAGTTGTAGGTCTTAAAGTTTCTTATGTTTCGTAAGTTTAACATGTACTATAAATTGTACATGTGGCATAGAATGATTTAAGAAGCATTACAGTGAATTATTTTTTTATGCAAGAGGAAGGCAAATTAACAAATAGATTACAAGAAGGTAAATATTTACTGCCACTCATTGACATCTGCAATACCAAAGGGCTTTATAGATACATTGCCTACCTTTGAATAAGGATGTGAAAAGTAATGTAAGAGGAAGAGGTATGTAAAAGAAAGATGATAGGAATATAGCCTCCAGATATCTGCACTCACTGTATGAAAAAGTAACATGGAATAATGTAATCAATATCAATATCAGCCCGCGGCAGTCCACTGCTGGACATAGGCCTCACCCAAGGCGCGCCACCTAGCCCGATCTTCGGCTACACGCATCCAGTCTCTGCCAGCCGCCTTGCGCAGATCGTCGCTCCATCTAGCAGGAGGGCGTCCCACACTATGTTTGCCGAGTCGCGGTCTCCACTCCAGCACTCGTCTACTCCAACGATTGTCGGTTCTCCGACAAACGTGTCCAGCCCATTGCCACTTCAGTCTGCTAACTTGAAGAGCAATGTCGGTGACTCTGGTTCTCTGGCGAATTTCTTCATTTCGAATTCTGTCCACCAGAGAAACCCCGAGCATAGCTCTCTCCATAGCCCTCTGAGCGACTTTGAGCTTGGCGAGGAGACGGACTGTCAGTGTCCACGTCTCGGCACCGTAAGAGAGTACGGGCAGGACGCACTGGTTGAAGACTTTTGTCTTCAGACTTTGTGGTATGGGCGACGAGAAGACTTGACGGAATTTCCTGAACGCTGCCCAGCCCAGCTGTATCCTTCTGTCGGCTTCTTTCTCGAAGTTGTCTCCGTCTAATCGCACTATTTGGCCTAGGTAGACATATTCCTGGACAACTTCGAGAACTTCACCATCGATCGTGGTCGGTTCTGGCTCAATATGTTGGTTTACCATTATTTTAGTTTTATCCAAATTCATAGCCAGACCGACCAGTCTGGAGGACTCATTTAGGCCGTTCAGCATTGCTTGTAGTTCTTGCAGCGATTCTGCCAAGATCACGATATCATCGGCAAAGCGCAAGTGTGAGATGTGCTCACCGTTTACGTTTATGCCACGTCCTTTCCAGTCCAATGTTTTGAAGACATCTTCCAGCGCATTAGTGAACAGTTTCGGGGATATGACATCCCCCTGTCTTACTCCACGATGCAACTGGATTTGCTTTGTCTGATTGTTCTGTACTCGAACGGACATCGTAGCGGCGTTTTGCAGACATCTCAACACCTCGATGTATCGATGATCTATCTGGCACCGCTGCAAGGCATCTATGACAGCCCAGGTCTCGATGGAGTCAAAGGCCTTCTCATAGTCCACAAATGCTATGCACAGGGGCTGATTATACTCGTTAGTCTTCTGTATAATCTGCCGCACTGTGTGGATATGGTCTATGGTGCCATATCCTCCCCGAAACCCAGCTTGTTCAGGAGGTTCTAATGTAATAATAATGACTAAATACTAACATTTTATCAGGGTGTTTTCCCCTTTTTTTTATGGCATAGGAAGGCAAACGAGCAGGTGTGTCACCTGATGGAAAGCAACCAACCCTGCCCATAGACATCCACAACGCCATAGGCAGGGCGGAAGCATTACCTACCATAAAGGAAAGTGAAATTATGGGAGTGAGAGTGGGAATGCTTCCCATTCATACATGGATCTACTACTTATAATTAGGTAACAGATAGTGTAATATGATGTTGGTATAGTTATATTTTATTTTTTAATAGATATCTCAACATGATGAGGGTCCAAATGGTTCCAGTAGATCCATTTGTGAGGTCTGTATTACGCGTCTCAGAGATGCCTGGAATTTTAAAAAACAAGTGTTGGATACGGAAAAAAAGTTTGTTGCCATGATTGGGAAAGGCGATTTCAAACAAAATAGTAAGTAATTTAAGTTTCTGTTATTCACATTTCAATTATCACTTATCAAGATCTCACTGAACGCCTTAATTATTTAACATTGCAAAGGAATGCCTCATTTCTCAGCATCTTTTATCACATTTATTAACAGACCGCTCTGAGAGCTTGCCAGCAGGCATCCACCTTGGGCTTGGAAACTTGGTGTGTAAAGCCAAAAATAGGTATAAATCGTTTTCAAATATTTCTTGCAACTATAATAATGGAGTCCTCTCATGTAGCACCTGTGCACGTATGTTCACAGCTAAAATAGATTATATGGATCTGGCTGGCTGGCTGGATGGCTGAGAAGCATCAAGCTATTTGAAATGTGAATGGGTTTATGAAGTATCAGGTCTTTTTTTGTTAGAAAAATTTGGGGTGAATGAGTGTTAGAGTGGAGACCACACTTTGACAAACGTTTGCCCCCAGCTAAATGGAATGACAAACTGCGCAGAAAAAATGGAAAATGGATGAGTGAAGCATGCAACTAAGCAGTAAGCTAGATTGCATGCATGCTTTTTGGGGAGGCCTAGAACCGGATGGAGTCAAATTTTTTTTATTTGATTTTACTCTGCGGACAGTCAAAAGTTTCACTAAGCTAAGATCCGCGACAAGCAAAACAATAACAGAAAATTAATAATGTGTGTTTTTCCGCTGGATGACGTGGATTTATTTGGAAATTAAACCAAAAACTTACCGAAAATCGGTCATCAATCAAAATTCTCCACCCACCAACCACTATACACAACAGCAAACACACATTACCACTTTTCCATCTCGTAAACGACACGTGTTTCGCCCCAAAATAATTCAGGTATAGGTGACTCTACGGAAGACAACCGAAAAACTTTTGTTTTTTATATATATTCACGCCTATCCCCCGCAGGGGTTGGCAGAGACCACAGAGCTCCATCCGCTGCCATTCATCGCAGCGAAACGGCTCGTCATTGGTCGCTTTTCGCTCTCGTGACAATCAGGACGTGACGGGTGGCGAACCACGTCGCCGTCATTTTCGACAAATTAGGTATATTAAATTCGTCTTTAGTGAATCCCACGAGCCGCAAGAGAGGATGGAGGTCAGCCCCAGCAGAGCCCTGCATGCTGAGGTAAGGCACCATAGTCCCCGGGGGAGCCCGACCCCGGGACGATCGGCACGATTACGACTAGGCTCGCCCCTAGCCACGCATCCATTGGCACGGCAGACCGTGGATTGGCGGAGAGGAAGGGAAAGGATAGAGAAGAAAGGAAGGGGCAGGAAAGGAAATGCGGATTGGGGGGTTACCAGACTCGGAATAAACATTTAAAAATCCATATAAATATTTATTCCGATGCGGGAATCGAACCCGCGACCATTGACTTCGCGGGCGGAGGGCCCCGCCACTGAGCCAATCGGTCAGTCTAAAAGAAAAACTTTTGACTGTCCACATAATGATTGATTTCCGCAAAGTAACGCCTGAGTCCTTTAATGATTTTACTCTATTTAATTTTACGTTTTTTGTATTTTTTAGTTAGTTTTTTATTCGGTAATTAAACCAAAAAATAAATATTAATTACAGCAGTGCTGTTCCAAGATTCTGTGAAGTCTGAGGATAATGTGGAAACTGCAATATCAACAGTGGACCTTGAAGACGCTTATTTAGAGGATGATATGGACTTTGAAGACTGTTGTGTAGGTAAGTACTCAGATGTCATACCAGAATGTCTGTGTATTAAACAAATATATAGCTACAACAGAGATTGTATGAATTTAAAACTCTTTCTCCTCATTTTTGTCATTTTACTACTAATGCTTATATTTCATTTGTCTGAACTAAGAGTATCTTCAAGAGTGATGTAAAAATATTAACCATGAATGTTATTTATATTTGTGGTATAAATATGACTTTTTCACTACCATTTCAATATGAACACTATCTAAGAAGAGGTTTGATGGGCTGTTGAGAGGAAGAAGTGATAACTGGGATTTCATCCAAATGCTATTTCGATTGCCTTAAGAGACACGATGTAATGAAGCTGATGAGCCAATGTTATTACTGAAGAGAACACTATTCAATATACTATAGATTATAGTTACAAGACTAACTGCAGAAAAAATGAGAAGGCATAAAATAAACTGACTTATGGTTAATATTTGTATTTCAGATGAGATCCCAAAAGAAGAGAATACAGAATCAAAAGTATCTGAAGACATAACAGTTGAACTATTACCCTTAAAAGGGAAGAGAGGCAGACCAAAAAAGGGTACAACAGTTGTGAAAGCGGAAAAGAAGTCTAAAGTACCCAAATTAGGGGATAAACCAAATTCGAAAGGTAGGCATTGAAATTATTATTTTAATACTGTGAGTACATTGGCATAAGTTATTTATATTGTTTGAACTTATATATTCTCGTATAGTGTTAGAAACATAGGGTATATAGTAATTATAAATGGATTATTAGAAGTTATGAATATAACATCATCAGTGATATAGAACTTAAAAAAACAATAATGATGGTGCGTACAAGTTACAACTTGTCCATTCATGCATTATATTAGTGAAGATTTGCCGAAATTTTTATGTACAACCAACAGTGATAGGATTAGCGCTGATCCACTGTATTTGCAATTGGACAAGTAATACTTGACAGCTCATACTTGGCTACTGCGTTGTGGAGAAAAACTCTGTATACAGTATAAATATATATTATTATAGATGAGAATAAAAGAACACGAAGTAAACAAAGAAGTGTAACAAAATTCCTAACCAAAGAAGACTGAGACGTTCATTCATAGTTTTAATTTCAATTTTTAGGTGGGAACCATAGAGATGCGGTCGAGGCAAAGAATAAGTCCTTAATGTCGGCAACTAAAAGGCACCGACTGATGAAAAGGAATGCAATCATAATACTTGAATCCTCCACAGTTATACCTTTTAAATGGCATAGACAAAACTACCTCTGCTTCTACTGCGACCACACCTTTAAAGATACAGAACTACTAAAAGAACATACTCGGTCTGACCATAAAGAACCTAGAGTCAAGTCTGCCGTTTCCTATCTAAGGAGGGATGAGAAAGTTAAAATAGACGTCTCAACAATTGTATGCCTTATTTGTAACACAAATATGGAGGATCTTAATAACTTGATAGCCCATTTCAAGGATATACATGAAAAGATATTCATGGAAGAATGTGATTATGGTGTTATACCATATAAACTCCAAAAGGATAGTTTCGAATGCGCGCTTTGTAAGAAAACCTTTGAGTATTTCATCAAACTTAACCAGCATATGAACGAGCATTGCGGGAATTACATGTGCGAGTTATGTGGCAAATCCTTTCTGAGCCAGGATCGTTTGAGATGCCACTCGTTGAGCCATGGATCTAGGTTCCGATGCAAATACTGTCCAGAAATCTTCGATTCTCTTACGCAGAAATTAAATCACGAATCCAAAGCGCACAATAGGAGTAAATTGATAAAATGCTTTCAATGTCCAGAAACCTTCAGGAATTATGCCAGTAGAAAAGTACATCACAACACAGTTCACAATATAGACATGCAGACGATAAACTGTCCGGTTTGCGGCAAGATATTTCAGATAAGAAGTAAGATGCAGGTACATATGAAAGAGGTGCATCTAAGGGAGAAGAATTTCTCTTGCACAATGTGCGATCAGAGGTTCTTTTCGAAGAGCCACGTCCACAAACACATGATAAAGCATGTTGGGGAAAGGGTGCATCAGTGTGAGATATGTAAAAAATCGTACGCAAGGAAACAAACCCTGAGAGATCACCTACGGATCCACAACAACGATAAGAGATTTGTTTGTGCCGTATGTAGTCAGGCATTTGTCCAAAATAACAGCCTCCGGTTGCATATGAGGGTACATCATCCAGATGTGAACGCTTGATTACATCTACACGAACGCTTTGGATCATATCACAGTTACTTTTTTTATGGAAAAGATAGTTAAACGATCAAGTGGGTTATGATAAACAACCACCGTATGGACCTGTCCGTCTGTGTGGCCTATGTACAATGCCACGAGCACAGCATGCTGCCTACCTGAGAGTAAGGTTGATAGATGACCTGAGGAAATGTGGAAAAGGAAGAAGGATTTAATGCAAGGGGCCTTCTTCCCCGTCCATTATTAACATCCTTACCTTAAGGTAGTTTACGGTCTACAGTGATAACTTACTTTTAGGTGAGCTGCTTACTCTTTTATATACTTGCATAAAAATATATCTATCAGTCCATTTCATACGAAGCTTAAAAATTACAGCCGTTGAATAACCCAGTGAGCAGTTTACATTAAATAAAAAAGAGTTCACTTAATTTTTTTTTTACCTCTATTTCTCTTTGACTTTATTTACATGTTATTATCGTGCTTTTTGAATAAAAAAATCTTTAAATATATTAACTACTGACTTGAATTAGGAATAATAATTTTAATAAAAAAGTCTTAAACAAACAAATGGATAGAGAATTTTTATAAAGCAGACCTGTAAATCCATTAATGACAAATTAATATAACTATATATAATAATTAAGAACTATGTTAAGAACAATCAACATACAAAACTATTAAAAAATTGACAATAAAGAAGATGAAAGAAAAATATATAAGTAGCCTATAGACATAGTACCCACACGCACTTTTATTGAAAACGTTGATATCCTTTAAGTACGTCGCAAAAACCAAATTTCACGTGCAATTCGATCTGGCAAAAGGTATTTAAAAAGTATCATTGAAACGTAAGGGAATACGGGGATATAAATATACAATTTGTTCATGAGAACAATCCAATAAAAGATGGTGCTTTTTTAAGATGTATGATGAACTAGAGACGTACAAAAAGGAGAAGCGTCATAGGACACTTGGTAGATGTGAACTTTGACGGCGGCTCGGTCTCTACCCTATGCTCACGGTCATGTGTAAGTGACCTTGTATAGAGTAGAGTAGAGGGGAGCGTACTTTGAATCGAGACGTCTCAGTCTAAGATTTCACTCCCATACCCCGCGATAAGATGTTTCACATCAAAAAATAGAATTGTAAACCGAATATAATGCGCGCAGTGCGCTCAATATGACGTAGCGGGTGTAACTGTTTTATAGAAACGACGTGGCGCTGGCGTTGTTTCCCGCGCACTCCTCGTGCTAGGGATGTGCGACGTGCTAGGGATGTGCGACGTGCTAGGGATGTGTGACGTGCTAGGGATGTGCAACGTGCTAGGGATGTGCGACGTGCTAGGGATGTGCGACGTGCTAGGGATGTGCGGCGTGCTAGGGATTTGTGGCGTGCTAGGGATGTGCGGCGTGCTATGGGATGTGCGGCGTGCTAGGGATTTGCGGCGTGCTAGGAATGTGCGGCGGGCAAGGGATGGGCGGTCCGCACACTGTTATATAAATTTATTTATTTCGGATTCAATGAGACAAAGAGAGGATGAATGAAAGAGGACTGGTAAAATCAATTTACGTTCCGTATGTGGATGGAAGGGTTGGTAGAAGAAGACCAAGAAAAACATAACTTGACCGAATTGCCAATGTTGAAAGGCCAGGTCAAGAGTACCCTTAACCGACGAGAAGAGAGTGATGAGCGTGGGCGGAAGCGCGGGAAGTGTGCCGAGATCGTAGCAGATGGAGGGAAGGCAACAGGATATGTTGTATTTGCCTACCCTTATAGGAAACAGGCGTGTTCGTCGTTCGTAGTTTTTGTTACAGTTTTTTTACATTCTTTAGAAAGTTGGATTTTTAGTTTGAACAATGAGGGTACATTCACAGAGGAAAAACTTTCCATTTCAGATGTTAAGCTTCGGAAATACAAAGGCTGCGAATCATCATCAATGCGTAGACGGAGGAATCTGCAAATTTTATTCAACAATACATCCATTATACCGTTCAAGTGGAGGGGCAAATATCTTTGCTTCTATTGTAGCAAAGACATAGCCGGGTATGAAGACTTAAGAAAACACACGAAATCGCATGGAATTTGCTCCACTAAAGATCATTCTTTAAAAGTCTTAAAAGGTGGACAGAATATGGAAATTAAAATTGATATATCCAATATTTTGTGTGAAATTTGTAAAGAACAATTCCCCAATCTGGACGAGATAATAAACCATCTGTACATTAAACATAAACTAGAATACAATAAAGGTGTGGAAATGGCCATAGAGGAATACAGACTGGCGGATTTGAAATGTACGATATGTGAAGAAAAATTTTCCTACTTCGGCTATTTAGTGTCCCATGTCAACAACATACATCCGAAAAACTGCCTTATTTGCGACAATTGCAACCAGAAGTTCAACAAAAAGAGAGATTTGTTCTCTCACATGAAAAACTATCATAGAGTAGGAGGTTACAGATGCGAATTGTGCCCGCAAAACTTTAGTTCTTTAAACATTTTGAGGAAACATCGTAGTAATCGACACTTGACGCGCTGCAATATTTGTCAGCTAAAACTACCCTCGGCGGTGTTGAAACAGAAACATATGGAACTGGAGCACCCAGACGATGGGTCCTTACAATGCGACAATTGCTGTAAAGAGTTTCACACGAAACAAGGTCTGAAGATGCATTCGAAGAAATGCAAAGGTGAAGAAGAGCTATTTGAAATCGCTATTAAAAGGGAGGGATATGAACCGATGGATTTGGATGAAAATTACGAGGCATCAGTCAAAAAACCCAGTGTGAAGCAAATAAGGGAGAACATTGTAATAGTCATAAATATGTCAACGGCAATACCTTTTAACTTCTATAAGAACAAATTTAACTGCTTTTACTGTTCCAAAGATTTTCCCGATTCCGATTCGATGAGGGATCACACAGTTTTAGAGCACCCTGTATGCGATGTGAAGCAGAAATGCATTAGAAAGTGTAGGGAGTCGGTGGCGTGCGTCAAAATAGACATATCCTCTCTGGCTTGTAAGATTTGTTTCGAGTCCATAAACGACTTAGATGTACTGTTAGATCATTTGATATTCAAGCACAATGCAAACTATGACAAAACAATCACCACTTGTTTGCAACCTTACAGACTTATCAAGGACCACATGGTGTGTCCCATTTGCCCTGACGAGATCTTTAGGTTTTTCGGCACTCTACTAAAACACATGAACAACAAACACACAAACAACAACATCATATGCGTCTATTGCGGTCAGACTTTTAGGCGAGATCAAAATTTGAGGGTACACATATGGAGGCATCACAGGGACGGTAGATTCAAATGTAACATATGCGGTGCGGAGTGTAACATACCGTCACGTTTGTATTTACACATGGCTAAAGCTCACGGTGTGAAAGCGGCCAAATGTCCAAAGTGTCCTGAAGCGTTCACAACTCAGTATTTACGCCAGAAGCATTTAATTGAGGCCCACGAATCGGGGCACAAGTGTTCATACTGCGGCAAACTGTTCACCCGTAACTCCTTCATGAGGGACCATATAAGAAGGACCCATCTTAAGGAGAAAAACGTGGAATGCACCATTTGTAACATGAAATTTTTTAATAACATACTCCTAAGACGACATATGGTGAAGCATAGCGGGGAGAAGAATTTCCATTGTGACATTTGCGGTGAGCGTTTCTACTGGAGAAAGAGCTTACGAACGCATATGACGAGACATAATAAACATAATCCCTTGCAAATATAAACGAAAACAACTAAATTTTAATCAGTATTGTAACATTCTTATACATATAATACTGCTAATCATCTTTTATACATGATTTAGCTCGTGAACGCACTTTCAAGACGTGTTACTGGGACAGCGGCTCACGATCAACTGATCATCGCTGTAACACATGACACGCTTGAGACAAGGATAACAATATATGTCTTTATTGTGCATACAATACAAGTATTCATAATTTAAAGCTTTGGTTACAGACTGATTGATAATTTTTTTTCAGAGGAAGAACAAATCAATATGGAGGATGAGATTGTTGCATTGCGTACGAGAACAAATTTGGCGGTTCTATTCAACAATACGTCAATAATTCCTTTCATATGGAGAAATAATTTTGTATGTCTTCATTGCGGACTGGAGTTACAACAATATGAAGAATTGTATACACACACAAAAGCACATGATCCGTTTTCAATGGATCCAAAATCTTTACAAATACTCATGCCGAATCTTCTAGAATTAAAACTTGACGTATCCAATTTGCATTGTGAAGTATGCGAAAAATCTTTCAAAAATCTAAAGGTTATTGTTAAACATTTGATCGATGAACATAATTTCGAAATGGATATATCTAATATGGATGCCACAGTATTCAATTTGAAGGATATAAAGTGTGTTATTTGCGAAATGGATTTTAAATTTATCCAAAGTCTCATGATGCATGTCTTTGACGAACACACACAAAACTCTACTGCCGATAAAATTAATTCGGCATTCGCATATGTAGATACGAAATTCCGTAAATCTAAAGACAGACGTACTACTAAAGGTCATTATATGGATACAAAAAATAGAAATAGTCGGTTTAATTTAAATCGTAGATGGAAAAAGTCTGAAAAATATATAAAGACCAATTTTAAACAAGAATGTGATATTACATATAATGAAGCATTTGCCAAACAAGCAATAAAAACGCATACGATAAAAGAAAACAAGAACAATGCAAGTCCAAAATATGGAAAAGTTACGAAATACATCGATGTTCCTAAAAAGTATAGAACATTACGCCAAATTATTAGAAACAACGAAAAAAGTATTGTTAACATCCTAACACTGTCAACTGCGATACCGTTCAAATTCTACCAAAATCGATTTGCCTGTTTTTATTGCGCAATCAACTTTTTAGAACATGAAGAAATGAGAGAGCATACATTGAAAGTCCATACTATAGAAGACGTATCCAAAGAACTACCTGGAATACTCAGAAAATTACAAACGCGCGCATGTATCGATATATTCGCTTTGTCGTGCAGAGTTTGTCAAGAGAAATTCCATGATTTGCTCTCGATAATCGATCATTTGATAGACACACATGACGTTGGTTGCGACAGGAACTGCACTGAAGCGATACAGGCGTTCAAACTCGTCAAATACAACATGATATGTCCACAGTGTCCCGAGAAGTTTCCTTACTTCAATTCGGTGTTGAAACATATAAACGAGAAGCATTCAATCAAAAATCACTTGTGCCCAACTTGCGGTGCCACATTTTCTAGTGACTCCATATTGACCGCTCACGTGTTTCGCGCGCACGAGGCAAATTATAAATGCGAATATTGCCATTCTGTGTTCAAGACGTCAATCAAATTGGATAATCACAAATCACGGATGCATGGACTATTCGTATTCCCTTGCGCTAAATGTCCAGAGAGATTTAAGACCCATTATGGAAAGCAGAAGCATCTCTTGGATAAACATAATGTCGGCTTTAAATGTCACGACTGCGACAGGATGTTCACGAAAGACTCCCTCATGAGAAATCACTACCGTAGGATACACCTCAAGGAACGTAACATACAGTGTACGGTTTGCAAAAGAAAGTTTTTCGATAACGAACGTCTGAAATTTCACATGGTGACGCATGTCGGCTCGAGGAATTTTCAATGCGACGAATGTGGTAAAAGTTACTTTTGGAAAAAGAACCTCCTCGTGCACATGTCTGTGCATAATAAATTACCAAAACCAAATCAAGTCAAATAATTTTTGTACTGACGGTACACTGACTTGTCACCGTTATAAACTCTTAGTATTGATAATCCTGTCTCTACTTTCTTACGTTGCCGAAACTAGGATGCTGATATTCTGTTTGCTTCACAAATACAGTCGCTGAGAGCTATGGATAGGATTGTTTCGAGTTTCTCCTGTAAATATAATTCGAAATGAAAGAATTTGCCGCAGAATCAACATCATTAAGATAGCTTTTCGAGTTATCATATTGAAGTGGTAATGTGTATATGTATATATGTTAATGGTTTCTCTTACGTTTGCCGGAGAATCGATAACCGTAAGAGAAGGCGAGTGCTGGAGTGGAGACTGCGTCTTAGTGAACGTGGTGTGGGAAAATCCCGATTAGATGACGTGTGCGCAAAGTTATAGGTAGAAACTTACACATACAGTTTCTACCTGTATCCTAGCAGGATATTGGACTAGGTGGTGTGAATTGGCTCTTATTTTAAAATTTGCTGAAATAAAGAGGAATGTAATATACGCATGTATCGCCAATCACATAGGTAAAATACTTTTTAATAATTTACCTTACCTCAGTATGCAGGGCTCTGCTGGGGCTGACCTCCATCCTCCCTTGCGGCTCGTGGGATTCACTATAACGAATTTTAATAAATCTAATTTGTTAAAAAATGACGGTGACACACCCGTCTCGTCCTGATTTCCATGAGGGCGAAAACCGACTAACGGAAAACCGTTTCGCTGCGATGAATGTGAGAGGAAGGATAGATGAGTGTTGAGGAAGTAAGGAAGGTGTGCCGGGATCGTAGCTGATGGAGATCTGTGGTCTGTGCCTACCCCTACGGGAAACAGGCGTGACGATATCTATGAATGTATGTAATAATTTGCCAGTGATTAGAATTATACTATTTGAAATAATAATATATTAATTCTTATTGTATTTAAGAAAATATCAATATAACCGATAGCTTAAGTTCCGAAAATATAAAGTATCCACTGGTGTTAATTGGCGGCAAAATTTTAAAAAGATATTGCGTTTTTTTTTTGCGAATGTTTCAATCATACAAAGTTGTAATTGTAATAATTAAAATTTCTACAAAATACGCAAAATAATTTTAAGGAGCTAGGTATCTACTTACTACTTTATTGTGAAAAATACAGAATGTTTACTTTTTTAAATAATTTCACATGTATATAATATAATTCATTATTTAATTAAAACTTTTTTTTTTATTATTCTTATATGGCATATTGTGACATATAAAGAGATGCATATTCTTGTGCCTTTAATGTCATTTAATGCCTGCACACGATACGTTCTATAAAACGTTCGAGGCTCTGACGATTGACTAATATAAATAAAAAAAAGTCCAACTATAAATGTAAACGGAAAGCACTGTTCGAAGTTGCAGTCATCAATTCGCCAGCACAATGCAGCTACTATAAGTAAATATTCCTTAATTTTAAGAGACATATACATTGGCTGCAATAGCTTCTTGATAAATGACAAAAAAATAATGTTGAAAAAAACTTCGTTGATTGTATAGTTTTTACTAATATTATTCCTTACACGGGACCTTACAGTCCTTGGGTTTTCTGTGAATGATATTAATATTTTTAGTATGTCATTAGCTTAGATGATTAGAAAAATTTTTAACACTTAAATCCTAGAATCCATGTTTAAATCATGAACATTTTTATGTGTATAGAGAAATTAAGGCTTTGAGTATTTTTATGATACTTTAATAAAAAAAAGATATTAAAAAAATAAAAATTAATAACGAGTATGATCTCCCCTTGAAACAATTACGGCATGTAATCGTCTTGGCATGCTTTCCAACAAGCTATTGACGGTAAGATGTGGAATGTGTTCCCACTATCACATGTTTAAGCTCCCTGATGTTGTGTGGACACCTCCACTCCACCACCATCTGTTGGACAGATCGTACTTTCCTCTTTAGGAAGTTCCATGCAAGGTCAATGGGGTTAAGGTCGGAATTCTGTGCTGGCCAGTCCAAACGACGAATACATATTGACCATGCAGACGAAGTAACTAGGAAACATGTTTTGAAGCTTAGTGCTTGAAATCTTGATTATATCCTAATTTCATTATTAATAACTTCTGAGGGCTCTAATGATTTTTTGTAGTTGCATATGATAATAAGTCTGTAGCTAAATAAATGCCTTCTTATATATACTCTGTACTATGTGAGTAGCTACAATATCGTTAGGCTTGTTTATTTGTTGATTTTAAATTTTATAGTTGTATTGTATTCGTGGAACACTAGCCTGAAGTATAAATTTATATGCATTTAAATTTTAATATGAATATACATATGTACTATTTAACGTTATTATTACAACATATTTTAATGTGCAAATGTTAAGTAAAATGTCATGTTAGAAAAATATAATCGTCACATGGATTATTCACTTGCTTATTTGTAATCACTACTCGCCACAGTTTTTAATTATATGCACGCATGGTTTTATAAAAGATAATAAAATATAATATCAATAATCTCCTATTTTGATATTATTAATCTGTGCTGTTCTGTTTTATGTAATTTCAAATCTGTGCTGTAAATATTATGAAATAAAATACAAAATGGCGTTATTTCAAATAAGAATTATGACGCTATTAAAATTATAAAACTTCTATAAAAGCTAATTTTGTGCGAAAATGTATTGAAGTGATCAAAATTAAGAATGGAGTTTGATGAAATTGTGGTTAAAGAAAGCCCGGGTCTTTGCCGGTGCTGCCTCTCCGAAGGTTGTTACAAAGACCTGGGCACCGAATACACTTGGATGGACGATACAGAAGTTTATGCTGATATGTTATTGGAATGCTTTGATATTAGTGTAAGCCGCATGTCTTTGTTTTATTTACTGAAGTAGTTTTCTTTTTTGACTGCTTAATATATGACATTTTCCTCTTTGTAAAGGGTTTCAACAACAGTAAGATTATGATGCCTTATAAATAAATACACTATCATCATAAAAAAATATTAATTTCATTATATTGTTTACATACTTTAATAGAATAATGTCAGTGAAAACTAGTCTAGATTTATTTCTAGTACACACTAGAATAATGTCACATGTATCACTAATCATGTAGAAAAAAAGTGTAATTTAGTAAAGATACACTCCAATAATCCAATGGCCTGTATTTTTGCCAATACAATGGTTTATTAATTCATGATGCTTAAGACATCTTTAACATTAACTGCATAAATTTAAGCAATTTCTTCAAACCTTCTTTTGCACTTTTTAATAACATATTTCATAGATAATTACTTTTTTCTTTCATTTTTTCATAAACTGACACAGGCAAAAATACTAATAATGGATTTTTTTTCCATACAGTCAGTATGTCAAACATTGCTTATCATATTATTTGCTATTAAGAAGAACATACTGTGTACATATATTTAGAGTTATATTCTAGATCATAACATATGATTTACATATTTCTGCCACTGATTTGTTTTTATAAATAAAATCAAAGTTTTAATGTTACATATAGTTATGTACTTTAATATTTTTTTATGGAATACAAAAGCAAATGAGCTTATTGCCTAATGGAAAATAATCAATGCCAAATAACATGCTATACCTACCTACCAACACATATATATGCCTTTAGCATTGCAAAAGCCATGCCGGTGGGTGATATATTCAGGCTTATGTTTTTGTACCAATGTTGTATTGGTTCGAAAATATTGCTGAATGTATCTGGTATATGGTCTAGATTGTCACTAATTTGAGATGGCAGGAAATAAACTTTTAATTTTAATTTGAATTGAATCATAAATTTTTTGTTTTTAGATATCACAACACAATGAAGGTCCTAATGGTCCCAACAGACTCATTTGCGAAGTCTGTATCACTCGTCTCAGGGATGCATGCAATTTTAAAAAGCAAGTAATGGCTTCAGAGAAAAAGTTTGTTGATATGATCGGGAGAGGTGCTTTTAAACCTACAGGTAAGCATAAAATAAAATAATATTATTTTAAAGCTTTTTTAACTTTTTAATTCAATTCAATTTTTGTTTATGGCAACTATTGGTGAATTCTGCCAGTAGCTAGTTAGTCATGGGAGTACTTGCAGTAATTCACACTTTATTAAATTATGTTGAATATACTGATGTTAATTACAATTGACATTGTAAATACCTCATTCATTATTATCAGTCTATGTAGTTCATTTAGTATTTCCATAATTCAGTGATTCCAGTCCAGTATCACGTTACTTGCATCCTCATAAAAGTTCTTTTAATATCTGAATATTAGACAATTGTAAATTACAGTTGTGCTGTACCAAGGCCCGCTGAAGGTAGAGACGATTGTGGATGATCGACCTGCACAAATGCAGGCAGTGGAATATCTAGAGGATAATATAGACTTTGAAGATGGTATGATATAATAATTTTATTTTATTTCTTTTTTATTCTTTATATTATCAATATTAACAAATGTATTTTGCAGTATATCTGTGTAGAACCTTATTATGGCTAATGCCATAGTATTCATCAATTAACCCTTTTGTACAAGAATATGTACCTACAGGAAGAAGAAATAAATAAAAATAGAGTAAACCACATATTTGCAGAGAATACTCTGCCGTTATATATAAATAAGAGGTTTGGTTTATATATACAAGAAACAAATTTTGTAATATATATGTTATATACTTTAAATACAAAGAAATCTTACGTTTTGCTAATGCATAATAAAAAATGAGAAAAAAATAGGAAAGCTATAATATTTCCCAAAATTTTGTTACATAACAAGAGTCCCTCTGCACTCAAATGGTTTATCTAGACTAGATAAAGATGGTGTTGATAAATCTTTTTTTGCTTACTGTAAGAGCGTTATATCAGCATCAACTTCGGTCACATCCGAATAAGATGATGATCACAATGATCAATATAATTTTTTCTTTCCAATGCCAAGGCTCATTCATAAAAAGACATACTGACTACAAAATACTATATAATATTCAATGTTCATATTTCATATCTGTTATAGATGAGATCCTTAAAAATGAAAACACAGAGCAGACTGTATCAGAAGACATAACAGTTGAAACTCTACCAGTAAAAGGAAAGAAAGGCAGACCTAAAAAGAGTACAGTCGATGCAAGAATGCTGAAAAAGTCAAAAGTTACAAAATTAGAGGAGAAACCAAAAAGTTCAAAAGCACTTAAAGGTAGGTTATACAATTTTATTCAATCTATGTGGGTACTTTTTGACTTGTCTCTGCTTAGATATTTTACCTTAATTTTTGAACTTGTCATCATTAATTGGCTCAGTGGCATAGCTTTCACTTAAAAAGTTAATGGTTGCTGGTTTGATTCTCGAATAGATATAAATACATGTATAGCCGACATTTGTTTACAATTACGAACGAAGTGGGACATATAACAAAAATAAATGAAATAAAATAGCCTTTATATTAACTGGCAGGCTTTACCCAGCCCTTGCAAAGTGTATTAAAGGGAAATTCGTCTTTAGACCCTGTAGCCAGCCAATCTTCACTATTTCATCTTTGTCGTTAAGTCCCATCATTCTTTCATCTGATAATTTGGCCAAGAGACCATTAGTAATTGCTAATGAATATTTTCCATATATACTCTTTAATTTATATTAATATTTTTCAGATTATTAACAGACATTTAATATTTGTCACAAAGTACCCACATATGTTTATGTAACTTTTATCTTAGGTTTATTTCAAATTGGTAGAGCCACGCCGCAGACGAATACTTTGTCAAGAATGGCATATTATTTGTCTGTGACATGAATGGGTAATGGGCCGGCACGCCCGGGGAAGTACTACACTCCCGCAGAAAACCGGCGTCTAAGTGGTAGCCTAGCTACCGCGTTTCGTCCGGTGAGCGGTCGAGTTCCGAAGGCCCAATCCCCTCCCCCATACCCCTCCCATAATGACACTTTCCTTAAAGGCCGGCAATGCTTCTGCACTGCCTATGGCACTGCGGATGTTTTTGGGCGAAATTGGTTGCTTTCCATCAGGTGACACGTCTGCTCGTTTGCCTTCCTTTCACATAAATATTTGTATATTTATGTGTATATTTCTTATTAAAAGATACATTTCTGTTTATGGTCTTATTGTTCCTATCACCTAAAGTGTTTGTTTTAGTAAAGTAACCAGTTACTTTTTAGTTTTTGAAGTTGAATTACGAAAGAATATACTTACATCCGTAATCTCCGTAATCCGTAATCTCTTTCACCGTTTTTTCTCCGTCTCAAACCTCATTATGAAATGGTGGTAATAACTTGATTTGTTGGCGGACTGATTCTAATTTCTTATATAAATTAATATGTATGTAATTTCTTATATATATATTATTACTAGCCTTTGTCCGCGGCTTCGCTCGCATGGAATTTGGTCTGCCACATTAAGTTTCGTGACAGATGACTTTAAATAAATATATTTTTTTACTTAATTTATGGTTCACAATTGTGGTCATAGTGGCTTCCACACCACAAGGTAGATATATACTGTTGCAGACTTTTATTTAGAACTATTCAAGACAAACAATCCTACGGTACATCATCTTTGTGTAACTCTAATGGTTTAGGCAGCGTACGCCAAGATAGCTCTCACAAGCCAGATTTTTTTTCCGACTTAATTGACACGTATCGTTACATTACGACCAAAAAATAATAAATGGAAAGACAATCTCAAGGGAAACTCATGCTCAGTTAATCATAATAAATTTAGAAGCTTTCTACATCTATGTTTTTTTGGTTTGTCAATTTTTTTCAATATCTATGACATCTCATCCAGCGGTAATCCGTTGTTGAGTATATTGCATCCGTCTTATCGTGGTGTACGTCTCGGTTCACATCTAATTCGGAAAAAGTGCCCAAAAAAATCGGTAGAATTATTGCATCTCTGTCTAACGTGAAACCGTATGTCAACTGTACGATTCATTCATAACGGACGTTTCAAAGGCACCTTATAAGTGTACTGTGATCATGTCATCTAAACCATTTACGAAAAATAAAAGAATCATCATTATTAATGGAGTCAGGCGTTACTTTGCGGAAATCCATCACTATATGGACAGTCAAAAGTTTTACTTAGCTAAGATCCGCGACAAGCAAAACAATAACAGAAAATTAATAATGCGTGTTTTTCCGTTGGGTTTAGTGGATTTATTTGGAACTTAAACCAAAAACTTACCGAAAATCGGCCATCAACTCTCCACTCACCAACCACTATACACAACACCAAACACACATTATCACTTTTCCATCTTGTAAACGACACGTGTTTCGCCCCAACACGAGGCACCTTCAGGTATAGTAGACTCTACGGAAGACAACTGAAAACTTGTAAAACAACTGAAAACTTTTCGGTTGTTTTGTAAGTTTTTGGTTTAAGTTCCAAATAAATCCACTAAACCCAACGGAAAAACACATTATTAATTTTCTGTTATTGTTTTGCTTGTCGCGGATCTTAGCTAAGTAAAACTTTTGACTGTCCATATAAAAAAGAATCATCTTCACCTAAGAAAGATCCATAATTCTCGTCGCCAATGTTAAGAACTTGAAAATGACACGGTAGTCAGTCACTAAGTAATTTATTAACTACCGACATAAACTTAAGCTAATGTACCGTTATACTACATAATCATAGTGAGTTAACATTTGAATTTTCTTCACTAATTTTTATTTATAATTGATCAGAATATACAGAATTGCTGAAACCATACCTTTAACAGGCGGTTTATTAACGTTGGACACGTTTAATGCTAGTCACTATTGTAAAAGTACCCTTTTATTTCACATATTGATTAAAATTGCGCGTAGGACTCGCATTTGAGGGTACATTTTACAACAAAAAAATTTCTTTTCAGATAAAATGGCACCGACAAAGATGGCCAGTGCCAATAAGTTGAGGAGAATGAATCTTCAAATTCTGTTCAATAACACGTCGTTGATTCCTTTTAAATGGCGGAGGAAATACATGTGTTTTTACTGTGGGGAAGATTTACCGCGATACGATCAGTTGAAAAAGCATACAAAGGCACACGGTGCATGTTCGGATGCAGATAAAGCTATCAAATTAGTCAAATCTGGCGATGTTGAAGTTAAAATCGACGTATCTGATATATCTTGTGATTTGTGCGAGGAAAGTTTCTCATCTGTCGATAACATTATTGAGCATTTGATTTCCAAACACAAAATATTGTACGATAAAGGCGTGTCTTTAGAGCTAAAGGCGTATCGACTTGTAGATCTGAAATGTCTATTTTGCGACGAAAAATTCAACTTCCTCGACAAACTAATCGTCCATGTTAACAAGAGTCATTCGAATCAATGCTTACCGTGTGTTGAATGCAATCAGAGTTTTAATAAAAAGAGGGATTTAGAAGCACATTGGAGAGCGTATCATAAAAAAGAGTATATTTGCTTGAAATGTTCAATTAATTTTCAATCTTATGCCGCGTTGCGAAAGCACAAATTGCATGAGCACCCCTCCACTTGTAATATTTGTTTCCAATATTTCTCATCCTCGAGCAAAAGGTTAAAGCATATGAAGGAAGAACACGCTTCCGCTGGTCTCCAATGTGGATTCTGCCATAAGATTATGTCCACAAAGCAGTGTTCCCTGCAACACGCTTCCAAGTGCAATCCAATGCATGATACGAAAATATCGAAAGAAACAATTGTTGTAGATAACGAAAAGAAATCGTCTGTTAAACAAATTAGAATCAATTTAGTTTGTATCATAAATATGTCTACAGCTATGCCATTTAAATACTATATGAGTAGGTTTAGATGTTTCTTCTGTCCAAAAGACTTCACGGAATGTGATGATCTAAAACGACATACTGTTATAGAACATCCTATATGTGATACAAAATTGAAATCAATGAAGCTAAGAAGTAGGGAAGACGGTCGCATAAAAATAGACGTTTCCTTTTTATCCTGTAAAGTGTGCTCCCAACCAATGTCAGATTTAGATCGCCTAATAAACCATTTGACGGAAGAACATAAAATACCTTTCGACAAAACGGTCGATTGTCGCTTACAGCCATTCAAATTGGTGAAGGACAATTTCGCGTGTCCGATTTGCGGGACGGTTTACAGGTATTTCGCGATGCTCCTCAAACACCTCAGCGCGATACACACAGACAATAAAAACGTTTGCGTTTATTGCGGTAAGTGTTTTCGGTCGCATCCCAACCTTAGAGCTCATGTGTCTCGTCGCCACAAATCAGCGGCGTTCAAATGCGATCGATGCGAATGTGAATTCTCTTCGAAGGAATATTTACAGGCGCATTTGGGCAAAGTGCACGGCGTTAAAGTTGTACTGTGTACGATTTGTAATGAAATGTTCACATCGCGTTATCTAATGCAACGGCATCTGTTGAGCGAACACAAATCCGGTCATGGATGCACACATTGTGGCAAATTGTTTGTAAGAAACTCGTACATGATCAATCACGTCAGACGAACGCATTACAAGGAAAGGAATGTAAACTGTTCGGTTTGTTCCGAGAGATTTTTCGATGTGCAGGGATTGAAAATGCACATGGTGAAACATTACGGCGAAAGGAATTTCCATTGCGATGTCTGCGGGAAGCGATTCCTTTGGAAGAAGAACCTTAGAGGGCACATGTCGTCCCACTTCAAAAACTCGGGCAATAATTTTAAAAATTGACGAACATTAGTAAATGTTTTAAATTTATAAAAGAAAAAAAGGTATATTACAGCAGGAAAAATTTATTTTCAGGTGAAATACCGCATGGCCCATTCGAGCACTGTATCTCCGAACGGAGGCGGCAGAACTTGCAAATACTATTCAACAACACAACCGTAACGCCATTCAAATGGCGCGGGGGCTACCTATGTTTCTATTGCGGTAGAAAGTTCACGGAATACCAGACTTTCACAAAACACACGAGATCCCACGGACCATGTTCCACGAGGGATTACTCTTTGAAATCTGTCACCGGGAGGCACATAGAAATCAAGATAGACATATCGGCCATTTCTTGTGAAATGTGCTACGAACCGTTCAATCGGTTCGACGAAATAATCGACCATTTAATAGGGAAACACAATTTGGATTACGATAAAGATATAGACACGCTGTTTCAAGAGTACAGACTGTCGGATCTCCGCTGCACCTTCTGCGAGATGCAGTTCAGTTATTTCACTTACCTAGTGAATCACGTGAACATCGCACATCCGCAGAACAATTTCGTTTGCGACGAGTGCGGTGCGACTTTTAATAAAAAGAGAAATTTGTCTTGTCACATCAAGCGCTTCCATCGCTTGGGTGGTTACAAATGCAGCGAGTGTTCGCAAAACTTCGAAACCGATTATCTATTGCGTAAACATCAAAACGATTTCCACTGTAAAAAGTGCAAACGCTGTGACTCAAATTTCCCCACCTACAGTCTTTTACAAAAACACATACAGTGCGACCATCCGGACGATGGTAATGTGAAATGTCCGCATTGTTTCAAACGGTGTCACTCTTCCCAAGGTCTAAAACAGCATATAGACAAGTGTAGCTTGAAAACGGCCGAGCGCGCAGAACTACCGTCAAAAAAGTTATTCCCCATAGACAATCTAATGCAACCGATAAAGAAGCAGAACGTTATGCAAATAAGACAGAATATACAATGCGTTCTGAACATGTCGACGGCAATGCCGTTTCAATTTTTCGCGAAACTATCATGCTTTTATTGCTCCACGAAATTCGACGAGTTCGAAGACCTTAGGAATCACACGGTTTCGGAGCACCCCGTGTGCGATTTGGAATCGAAGTGCATGAAGAGGTTCAAAGGTGAAAGGGTGTCCGTGAAAATAGATATAATGTCTTTGGCTTGCAAAGTGTGCGGGGAGGCGATTGAAGAATTCGAGAATCTTATCGATCATCTTATAATAAAGCACAACGCCAACTACGACAAGTCACTCGCGGAATGCCTGGAACCTTATAGAGTGGTGAAGGACAACATACCGTGTCCCCTATGCCCGAACCTGACGTTTAGATACTTCGGCATATTGTTTAGACACATTAACGCGGAACATAGTAATTATAATAGGATATGTGACTTCTGCGGTCGCGGATTCAAAAGCGTCAACAATTTGAAGGTACACGTGACGTACGCTCACACCGGCGCATGCGAATGCGGCGTTTGCGGGGCGAAGTTCAGGAACCAGTGGTGTCTCAGCCGGCACAAGGCCAAAAAGCACGATGCGAAAGAATACAAATGCCCAAAGTGTCCGGAGCTATTTTCGACGCAGTACCACAAGCAAAAGCATCTGATAAAGGTCCACGATGTGGGACACAAATGCACGTACTGCGGTAGGATGTTCACGAGGAACTCCTTCATGAAGGATCACATAAGGAGGACGCATTTGAAGGAGAAGAACGTCGTTTGCTCCATCTGCAACGAGCGGTTCTTCGACAACTACCTGCTCAAGTTGCACACGGTGAAGCACAAGGGCGAGAGGAAGTTTGCTTGTGAAATATGCGGCAAAGCGTTTCTGAGGCGAAGCAACCTTTGCGCCCACAAGGATATGCATAAAAAGTACGGGCATATAGAATCGTAGTAATCAATTTCCTTATTACTTTATTCAGAAATTTGATAGAAAGGAAAACACACATAGTAAAAAAAATTAGGTAGGTTTGTTACTTAGTTATTTGAGCTAACACTCAGACACTATACTCATTTCATTGGCGTTTTTTCTTGAGAAATAAATGAAATGAAATAACTCTGTTTCTAGAAGTCTTTCATTTTGTTAATATAAGCATTACATTAATAATGGGTCAGTTTATAAATAATGATGCATATTGGTATGATTGTATTCGGGTATAATTGCTGGAAAGTTGGTTTTTGTGTATTTTCAAATACATTTTTATAATCTTAACTTTGTTAAAAAAAAATAAACCTGTGAACATATATTCCCGTTTTATTTGTTCTCCATAAACTGAATCTATTTTTTTTAAAATGTAGTAAAAGAATAATATTGAATATTTTTGGGGGTGTTTAAAAAAATGCATAAGTACTTAATATGTCTATAAAATACTTTTTATACATACATACATATCGTCACGCCTGTCTCCCGTAAGGGTAGGCAGAGACCATAGATCTCCATCTGCTACGATCTCGGCATACTTCTCTTGCTTCCTCCACACTCATTATTTTCCTCATGCAAGCTCGCCGGTTGAGGGTACTCTTGACCTGGCCTTTCTTAAAAAGTTCAGCAATCTGGTCGAGGTACGTTTTTCGTGGTCTTCCTCTTCCGGCCCTTCCATACTTTTTATACGACTAACTAATAAACCTCTGATATTCATGTGTTTCAAATCCCCCTTTTAAACATCGCACCGAAACGCCAAAACTTCGGTCACGTGGTTTACGAACAAGTGACGTAATGCAATTTGATTGGCTTTTTCGTTTTTAAGGCCTTTTGTTATTATCGCTGATTATATCGTTCTTTGATTTTTAATCTAATGCAGTAGATACCGAAATTTAAAAGTTGAAATTAATACTGAAATAAAAAGCCATCTATACAAAACAATATAAATAGATCATAACGGTTGACATACAATACTTCTTTCCAAAAACCACCACTGTGTGAAACCAACTAACTTCAGCGGTATTTCGGATATGTTAAAAATAGCGTTTAAACAAAACAGTCTACACATTTCTCATAGGCTGGCAATATCTCTGTAATGTCTGTGGTATTTCAGATGCTAATGGGCATTGATTGCTTTCCATCTGGCGACCCGCATGCTTGTTTGCCTTTTTATATTCCGTTCTGTACTACGACTGGAGCTTTTTATATTTTTTCTTCAGTATATTTACTCTTAAGTGTGATACAAAACTTCTTGATACTTTGTAAATTGTTGGGAAACTTTAAAAAAAAACAGTCTACACATTTTCAAAGGCCAGCAATGTCTGTGGTATTGCACCTACTAATGGGCATTGATTGCTTTCCATCAGGCGACACGCTTCCTTGTTTGCCTTCTTATCCTATAAGAAAACTATTTTATTCCATTGTCTACTACGACTGGAGCTTTACATAACTACAAAACACTTCTTGATACTTTGTTATTTTTTTGGGAATTTAGAGTATAAACTTATTCAATGTAATCATAATCCATTCATTTGGAAAATGCAAGAGAAACTCGTGCAAGTTAAAGAATTGAGAGAAAAAAACTTAAAATAAAGAAGTAAAAAGGTGAAAATTTCTTTGCAGGTGCAAAATTGAGCACAGTGGAGGATAAATATAAGAAAATTGAAATGGCTCGCAAGTTGTTGATAAAAAGGCGGAATGTAGAGTACGTTTTGCAATACAGCAATGTAACGCCTTTCATGTGGTACAAGGGGAGATACCGTTGTTTCTACTGTATCGAACCCATGAAAGACCCCGACGTATTAAGAGAGCACACCGTTAGAGCGCACCAATTCGCCAATCTAGAACTGATCATCCACGATAGGACGAAAAACAACAGGAACAAGGACGCGGCTGTGAAGATAGACGTCACAGGGATCTCCTGTAAGCTTTGCCCCCAATCGGTAAAAGATTTGGAACAGCTGATCCACCATCTCATCATCGCCCACGACGCCGAGTACGACGTCAGCGTCCCCAACTGTTTGTTGCCCTTCAAATTGGACAAGGAACAACCTACTTGTCCAATTTGCAACATGAAGTTCGTTTTCTTCGAGTATCTCCTACGTCACGCAAACAAACATCACCTGTCGCACGATTACATTTGCGATGTGTGCGGTACGAGTTTCCAAGGTGAAAACCACTTGAAGATGCACAATCGCTATTACCACAGAGAAGGGGGTTATACTTGCGATCACTGTGGGATAACATTGGCAACGCTGTCGAAGAAAATTCTCCACGAGAAGAATGTACACATGGTCAATTTGTCGACCTGCCCCCACTGTCCGGAAACGTTCAAGAGTCCGTACTTCAAGAAGCTGCATCTGGCCAACGTCCATGGTGTCGAGGAGTTGAAGATCAAATGTCCGTACTGTCCAAAGGTTTACCCGCAAGAGAGCATCATGTCCCGCCACATGCGCAGGGTACACTTGAGGGAGAAGAATGTGGAGTGTGAAATATGCGGGGACAAATTCTTTGGACCGTACGACGTTAAACTTCACATGTTGAAACACAACGGCGACAAGAAGTTTGTCTGCACGGTGTGCGGCAAGAAATTCTCCAAAAAGAACAATTTGAATACACACTCAGTGATACACACAGGGAAGAGGAATTACACGTGCAAAGTTTGCAATAAAGATTTCGCCCATCAGCCCAATTTGAAGATGCACTATAGGACGAGACATCCGGAATACGAAATCAGGAACGAGCGTGAACAGTGTATAAGTGTGGTCGAGGAGTTTGGTGAGACCGAACTGGTGCAAATGGAGTTCGTGAGGGACGAACTGGAAGGAGCTGAACTTACGAGCCAATACGTCCACTGAAAGTAGGTGTCTTTTAAGATACGATACGCCAATATAGTAGCGTTCTTAGTAGTAGAGCCACGCTGCAAACGAATACTTTGTCAAGAATGGCATATTTTATGTGTCTGTAGCATGAATGGGCCGGCTCGCCCGGGGAAGTACCACACTCCCGCAGAAAATCGTCGTCTGAGTGGTAGCTATGCTACCGCGCTTCGTACGGTGAAGCGGCCTGAGTCCCGGAGGCCTAACACCCTCCCTCTCTCACTCCCATAATGTCACTTTCCATAAAGGTCGGCAACGCTTCCGCACTGCCTGTGGCACTGTGGATGTCTATGGGCGGCGTTGATTGCTTTCCATCAGGTGACACGCCTGCTCGTTTGCCTTCCTATCCCATCCCATTTTACCGAACACCACTAAATTTGCTTTCGTGGATAGCATAAAGTTGGACACTATGACAAACTTTGTTATTATTACTACAATTATTAATTTTTACTTCAGTGAAACTGCGTGGTTTTTGTTTGTTTAAACCAATTAACTGCATAGATTTATCATCGACAAATCGAATCGCAGTCTATGTTGTTTACGGTCAAAATGAAAAATAATTGAAACTGGGAAGCCCCGCCCCAGATACGAGAATAGTATTCTAAGTGCTGCCTGACTTGTGCACCAACCAGCCAATCAACCGAACACACAACCAACGTGATGGAACCTAATCAACGTCATCCATTAATGTCTGCAACAAAACGAATGTGTAGGCTTTCTTGAAGGTTTCAATGCTGTAACAATGAAGATACAGCTGAAGTTAACTGGTTCCATAAAGTGGTGTTCTATGCAAAGAAGTTTAAGGAGAATACATTTTCTTGTAAAAGGATATTGTGTATTAGAAATTATTTGTTTCAGCGCCCTCTACTGTAATATTTTTATGTAACATAAAGCTAAATTAAATCATTATAAATACATGTATTTGATAAAGTCTAAACAATGGCATCTTTATTAACATAATTCTTATTAGGTGTACAAATAAGTTTCCGCAGTTTTTTATAAAAAATTAGGAATTTATTGTAAAGGAAAAGTACATTACGTTTTATTCAAAGTATTTTCCATCATTTGCCACTACTTTTCCCCATCTTTCTGGCAACATTCGGATACCCCGTCGAAAAAACTCTTCATCTTTTGACGCTATCCACAAATCTACCCAATTTTTGGTGTCTTCATATGATGTGAAGCGCTGCTCAGACAGACCATGTGCCATCGACCGGAACAGGTGATAATCAGAAGGGGCTAAGTCTGGTGAATACGGCGGGTGGGGTAAAACTTCCCAGTTGAGTGTTTCCAAGTATGTTTTTACCGGCGCCGCAACATGTGGACGAGCATTATCGTGTAAAAGAATAATTTTGTCGTGTCTGGAGTAGTAATGGGCGCGTTTTTCCTTAAGTGCCCGACTCAATCTCATCAATTGTGTTCGGTAGAGAGCTCCAGTAATGGTTTCGCTTGGTTTCAGCAATTCATAATACACGACACCAAGCTGATCCCACCAAATACACAGCATGAGTTTTTTTCCATGAATATTCGGCTTAGCTGTCGATGTTGATGGTTCGCCGGGCTTAACCCATGACACTCTCTTCTTTGGATTATCGTAGTGAATCCATTTTTCGTCACCAGTGACTATACGATGCAAAAAACTCTTTTTTTTATTCCTGGCAAGCAGCATTTCACTCATGCATAATCGGCGTTCAACGTCTCTCGGCTTTAGTTCATATGGAACCCAATTTCCTTGTTTTTGAATCATTCCTAACGATTTTAAACGATGTGAAATTGCTTGTTGAGTCACTTGTAGAGTAAGTGCAAGTTCTTTTTGCGTTTGGGACGAATCTTCCTCCAATAGTACTTCTAATTCCATGTCTTCGTACACTTTCGGCCTTCCACTGCGTTCTTTGTCTTTAACGTCAAACTCACCGTTCTTAAACTTTTGAAACCATTCCTGACAACTTCTCTTACTTAAAGCAGCTTCACCATATGCTTCTAGAAGCAATCGATGCGCCTCAGCTGCAGATTTTTTCACATTAAAGAAGTAAATCAAAAGTTCCCGCAAATGATGCTTATTCGGAATAAAACTTGACATTTTTGCACGAAAAAAATTACGTGATGCTGATACGGAATCACTAGTACTTTAAGGTTATGGTGTTGCCAGATGACTAAACTTGGGATATTACGTTTTACATCTGACAATTTCTCCATAACCTTCTGGTGGGGCCATCTTTTGACAAACCGCGGAAACTTATTTGTACACCTAATATTATCAATGGAGTCAGGCGTTACTTTGCGGAAATCCATCACTATGTGGACAGTCAAAAGTTTTACTTAGCTAAGATCCGCGACAAGTAAAACAATAAAAGAGAAAACAATTCGTGTTGGGGCGAAACACGTGTCGTTTACAAGATGGTAAAGTGGGTTGTGTGTTTGGTGTTGTGTACTATACACAGGTTGGCGGGTGGAGAGTTGATGGCCGATTTTCGGTAAGTTTTTGGATTAAGTTCCAAATAAATCCACTTAACCCAACGGAAAAACACACATTATTAGTTTTCTGTTATTGTTTTGCTTGTCGCGGATGTTAGCTAAGTAGAACTTTTGACTGTCCATATAATTCTTATTAAAACTATTGCAAGCGCAACCGCAAATCTTTCTTGGAAAATGGAAAAAATTGGGTGTCCTTTGACGAAGCACAACTTTACAATGAAATAATTAAAAATATACACTCGTTCAACGATGAAGTAGGTCAATTTATATAATAATATTATAATCATAAATTTTAATAAATAATAAATAAATGGGATTGGATAGCTAAATTACGATTTTTATTTATTACCAGAATTCTTGTTAATCATTCCAATAAAGGTAATAGTGCTAGGAAATTTTTTGATATCTATAGTCCAATAGATGATACGCACTAAGAAGATCGTAAGGGCGGTTCTTACCAATTTAGCTATTGCTGCTTGTATTTTTATTTCTCTTTTAATAATTCATATATATGTTTATATAAATTCACGCCTATCCCCCGCAGGGGTTGGCAGAGACCACAGAGCTCCATCCGCTGCCATTCATCGCAGCGAAACGGCTCGTCATTGGTCGCTTTTCGCCTTTGTGAGAATCAGGCCGTGACGGGTGGCGAACCACGTCGCCGTCATTTTCGACAAATTAGGTATATTAAATTCGTCTTAGTGAATCCCACGAGCCGCAAGGGAGGATGGAGGTCAGCCCCAGCAGAGCCCTGCATGCTGAGGTAAGGCACCATAGTCCCCGGGGGAGCCCGACCCCGGGACGATCGGCACGTTTACGACTAGGCCCGCCCCTAGCCACGCATCCATTGGCACGGCAGACCGTGGATTGGCGGAGAGGAAGGGAAAGGATAGAGAAGAAAGGAAGGGGCAGAAAAGGAAATGCGGATTGGGGGAGTTACCAGACTCGGAATAAACATTTAAAAATCCATATAAATATTTATTCCGATGCGGGAATCGAACCCGCGACCATTGACTCCGCGGGCGGAGGGCCCCGCCACTGAGCCAATCGGTCGTCCGTTTAATAATTCACACGGAAATAAATTACCGTTTTATAGTCATGATTCTCACGAGGGCGAGAAGCGACGAACGGAGAGCCGTTTGGCCATGATGAATGTGAGTCGAAGGATGGGTGATTAGATGGATAAGTGTGGAGGAAGCAAGGAACGTGTGCCGGGATCGTAGCGGATGGAGATCTGTGGTCCCCGCTCACCCCTACGGGAAACAGGCGTGACGATATGTATGTATTTATCCCCTTACTATTGTTCCTCGTTTTATTTGACCTAATCCAGAATTTGTTCATCTGTAAGTGAAGCTATAGTAGCCTGACTGTCGTCTGCTTCTATGTTCGTTTGTAGATTTTCAGTAAGATTTTGTGGCATGTTGAACTTTGGAAGTTAAGATACCGACATGTTTATTTCAACACGTGTAAACTGAGGTTAATTGCAAGCTAAGACGGTAGGACTCTCATTAGGTTTAGCGGCATAGCTGATTTGACTATTGATTTTTTGTTTTATTTTGTATTTAAAACAAAACTAGCAATATTATTAATATAAAGAAAGGCCAGGTCAATAGTACCCTCAACCGGCGGGCTTGCAAAAGGAGAATAATGAGTGTGGAGGAAGCAAGGGAAGTATGACCACAGATCTCCATCTTGGCAGATGGAGATCTGTGGTCTCTGCCTACCCCTACGGGAGACAGGATTGACGATATGTATGTATGTCTCCTCGCCAAGCTCAAAGTCGCTCAGAGGGCTATGGAGAGAGCTATGCTCGGGGTTTCTCTGGTGGACAGAATTCGAAATGAAGAAATTCGCCGGAGAACCAGAGTCACCGACATTGCTCTTCAAGTTAGCAGACTGAAGTGGCAATGGGCTGGACACGTTTGTCGGAGAACCGACAATCGTTGGAGTAGACGAGTGCTGGAGTGGAGACCGCGACTCGGCAAACGTAGTGTGGGACGCCCTCCTGCTAGATGGAGCGACGATCTGCGCAAGGCGGCTGGCAGAGACTGGATGCGTGTAGCTGAAGATCGGGCTAGGTGGCGCGCCTTGGGTGAGGCCTATGTCCAGCAGTGGACTGCCGCGGGCTGATATTGAATATTGAATGTATGTATGTATTAATTTAACTAGACTTCTAGTTAACCATTCCAACTAAGCTCATAATGCTTGCGTTAGGCAATGGTCCAATGGAGGATACGAAGTCATGGCATACAGATAGTAAGTCCTGAGTCCCGAGTCCTACCATCCTGAGCCATTGCTGCTTGAATTATTTTCATGGAAATAAATTATCGCCTTATTTAAATCTAATAAACTTAACCCAACATTGTAACATACCAAAACACAATATACATATATATATATATATATATATATATATATATATATATATATATATATATATATATATATATATATATATAAAGACTTAAGAAAATAATGACAAAAATTGCTTGATATTTTTTTTTTGAATACCTGTATGTCATAATTCTGACCACCTTAAAGCATCATAAAATTATGTAAATAAAGATACATTATAAAAGTAAAAAGCACACATTTGCTTTCCAGGGGAACCTAGAGGTGGTCAGAAAATGGCACGCCTCGGTACTAAAGCTCCTAACTTCGACGATGAAATAGTGACGGGGGCTGCAGTGAAACACACAAAAGTGACTCCCAACTCGAAGGGTAGGCTGAGGATAATGAGGAACAACGTCCTTCAAGTTCTAATGAATTCGACCTTGATGCCGTTCCGATGGTTGAAGAGCTCATACAGATGCTTCTACTGCTACGATATATTCCAAGAGTCCTCGGATTTGAAGGAGCATCAGCAGGTTCACGTCGGAGATCAGGTGAAAGAGCAAGCGATGAACAACTATTGGGAGCAAGTTGTCTATGTGGATATTTCGAATATGGCGTGCAAACTCTGCACAGAAAGTGTTAACGATATGTACGATTTGATAGATCATTTAGTTGGAAAACATGGTGTCGAGTACAATAAAGACATTGGATTGTGCATGGTTGCATTTAAACTTGACAATTTGTCTCTTAACTGCCTTGTGTGCGGTGCTAGTTTCTACACCTTTGGGCCGCTTCTGAACCACACAAATAAAGATCATAAAGGGATATCGGCGATCCTTTGTGACGTCTGCGGACAAAACTTCAAAGACGGCAACCTTTTGCGGCTGCACGTGAAAACCGTTCACGAGAACGCCGGAGTGTTGTGCCCCGAATGCGGAGTGAAGTTCGAGACGAGATCGAAGTTGAAGACGCACCAGAAGAATCAGCACGATCTGGAGAAAAAGTACAAATGCTCGATATGCCCGCAGACGTTTCAGAGTCACTACAAACGGTCCAGGCACATGGCGGCCGATCACAAGAACAGGCAGGAGGTGAAGTGCCTCCACTGTCCGAAGACCTTCGTGTTCAGGAGCATGATGATGACGCACCTGAGGGACACGCACTTGAAAGTGAGAAATCACGTGTGCGGTGTGTGTGGATGGAAGGCGTTCAACAGCAATCGACTGAAGAATCACATGTACAAACACAGCGGGGAGAAGAACTTCAAATGCGACGCGTGCGATAAAGCGTTCACGACGAAGAAGATAATGAGGGCGCATTTCGCGCGGATGCATAAGAGTGTTCAACAGCAGATAATACCATATGACAACTCGTATGTGGGACAACAATGACAGCTTGCATAGCTTGATATGAAATATATGCAGCAATAGCTCCTTTGGTTAGCTTACCCTTACAATCCAAGGACGTAGAGTTTTTTTATGGGTTAGGAAGGCAAACGAGCAGGCGTGTCACCCGATGGAAAGCAATCAACGCCGCTCATAGATATCCACAGTGCCATATGGGCACTGCAGAAGCTATGCCGGTCGTTTTAATAAGAAATCTAGTAATATCAAAACATTGCTAGACTTATAAAATGGCTTGCCTCCGTAATGGTGAAATCTGAATGTTGCCGAATAACAGTAGAGCCATGCATTTTGCGTAGTTCGATTCAACCGGGGAAATAACACACACTTAACTCATTACATTTTTCTGGGTTACCACGTTTCGTGCGGTGAATGAGGAGATTTAGAGGCTCAACTTCTATCTACTTCCTTGACTTTCCTTTTCCGCATCTTTTCTTTTCTTCGATTATTATATTATTATATAAGCCTTCATTTTCCACTTCTTCATATATGTATATGTAGTATAATTTTTTGTATTTATTTATTTGTATGTTTGTTTCTTTTATTTCAAGTTATTATTGTATTATTATTGTATATAGTAACGGGTAAAGGCCTCTCCCATCCGTTTCCAATGTTCTATTTCTTTATAATTTCTTTAATGGCAATTAGTTACAACTATTAAGTCAGTTTCAAGTAAAATACAATAATATCAAATCTCTAGAAATGTAACTAGTCAGCTTGTCACGTTACGTCTTGATAAAATGGTGGCTATTCTACCAAAACCTTCTATGGACTTCAGTTAACTTAAAAAAGTCACGATACGCGCATTTATTTCATATCACTCCACTTATACATCTTAATCGAACTATATTGTATAATACGCCACCACAATTAAACAATATAACTGATAATAATATATGATTATGAAAATGAAATAAAAACACAACGTCACTGATGTAAGTTGGCGGGAAAAGTCCCTTTTCCGCATCCGCAGTACTCTTACTGTTGCTAATTATCCTAATGCCCGTGAATCGAATATTTCACAATTTGTACATATGTACCGAATGGAGTGCAGACCGCGTCTCGATAAACGTAGTGTGGGACGCCCCCCCCCCGGCTAGATGGTGCGACGATCTGCGCAGGGCGGCTGGCAGAAACTGGATGCGTGAAGCCGAAGATCGGGCTAGGTGACGCTTTTTAGGGGAGGCCTATGTCCAGCAGTGGACTGCTGCAGGCTGTTGATGATGATGTACCGAATAAGTTTTTAGTTAAAAATATTTTAAACCACATACTATTTACTATAGCAATTGTAAAGTTCTTTTAGTATATATTTGTGAACTATGTTATATTTTATTCCTTTTTCGGAATACGATTAAATGCTTTTTATATACCGACTTTTTTATTACGTATGATTTGGTTTTACAAACAATTTTATTACACCAGGACTCTCTTATTTGGTTATTGGCTTATCGTAGATGATTTGCCTCCAAGTTCCCAATTGAATGTAGAGAAAAAAGCCATAAGGCGATAAAATGTAGCGAACTTCAGGACAATCATTCTTGTTTTCTTTTGATTGTGGGGTTTTTTTTTGAAAATCTTGCCCAGCAATCGTTCACTTTTTTGAAATATTTAGGTTATGACAAGTCTGTCATATTCTAATCTTATCTCGATAAAACAAAAAGTATATTTATTTATCAATAAAAAATATTTATTTGATGCAATCGATACTAATGTAAAATATGTGGACAGTTAGAACTTTTACTTAGCTAAGATCCGCGACAAGCAAACAAAAACAGAAAAGTAATAATGTGTATTTGCTACTGGAAGAAGTGGATTTACTCTCTATCCACTATCAACAATACCAAACACACACTACCACTTTTCCACACTGCACACAACGCGTGTTTTGCCTCGAAACAAGGCAGTGTTGCGGCGAAGTAGTGGTTGGGAGGTGGAGAGTTACTGGCGGCCGTTTTTTCGGTAAGATTTAGTTTAAATTCCCCGTAAATTCACTTCTTCCAGTACAAAACACACGTTATTATTTCTGTTATTGTTTTACTTGTCGCGGATCTTAGCTAAGTAAAAGTTCTAACTGTCCACATAGTAATGGATTTCCGCAAAGTAACGCCTGACTCCATTAATCGCTAATGTTAAATTTTTGCATTGCAATTTACTATCTATTTAAATTGTTTAAGGCGCCTATCTGTGAATCATGGGAGTAACATTAAGTGGAAACTGAACCATAACAAAGCGTGCTAGCAAAGAAACTAATTAATAATTTTCTATTAACACACAATTATGTTTAGTGGGCTGTAAGGATTATATACCTGTACTCACACAAACATTTTCTTGAAATTAAAATGATGAATAAAATTAAATAAAACTTCTTCAGTTTGATCGCATTCAAAGTCGTGCGATCCGAATCGTCGATGACCAAGATCTCACCGATCGGCTTGATTCTCTAGCGCTGCGGAGAGATGTCTCATCTCTCAGCATTTTTTATCGCTTCTATCATGGGGAGTGCTCCGAGGAATTGTTTGGAATAATTCCCGCCGCCGAATTCCACAACCGCACAACTCGCCGTGCAATCTACAACGGTGCGTTTCTCTCGTAACTTCTTTCCACGCACCACCAGGTTGTGGAACCAGCTACCCTCGGCGGTCTTTCCGAACCGTTACGACATTGGAACCTTCAAAAAACAAGCCTATACATACCTAAAAGGCCGGCAACGCTTCCGCGACTCCTGCGGTGTCGCGGTTGTCCATGGGCGGCGTTGATTGCTTTCCATCAAGCGACACGCTTGCTCGTTTGCCCTCCTATCCCATAAAAAAAAGAAAGTTGAATCTAGATAATTTATAGTATTGTTGTACGATAAAAATCCAACACGGGTTGTATCACAAAAATTCTGAAAAGGGACATCTGTTTCGTGAATAGTAAATTTTAAAATACTGCACAGCAAATTATTCGTTGGATTTAATGTTAAAACATTTGTAGTAATCAAATGTTTATACAAAGAAATTTTCCTTTCAGACATCATAAAGGAAAATACCCCAAAAGATGTTTGGAATACTGAAACCAATGAAGAGAATGATTCAGACGATGATGTATGTGTTAAGCCGTTTGGAAAAAGGCAGAAAGGTTTTACCGCTTTAGAAAGACGAAGCATATTTCGGAAGAATGTAACACAAGTCTTATCGAAATCGAATTTAATGCCCTTCAGATGGCTGAAGAGTTCATACAGATGCTTCTTCTGTTACGAAGTCTTCAAAGATCCGAGAGATTTAAAATCTCATCAGGCCTCGCACAATAAAGCCGATGATCTGCAAAGGGCTTTGGAGAATCATTGGGAGTCTATTGTGTATGTAGATATTAGAAACATAGCTTGCAATGAATGCAGTGAAAATATCAAAGATTTGCACGAACTTATCGATCATTTAGTTGACAAGCACGACGCAGAATTCAACAGAGACATCGGCGACTGCTTGAGCGGTTTCAAACTGGACGATGACTTCGTTCATTGCTCGAGGTGTGATAGGAAGTTTGATGTTTTCAGTCATCTGCTTGTACACTTCAAGAGGCACAAGGAAGCTGCTGAGGTACTTTGCGATATCTGCGGTCAAAGTTATAGAAGTGTTAATTACTTGAGACATCACATAAAATCTGTTCACGGTGACGGAGTGAAGTGTCTGAAATGCGGTGTATCTTTGAAATATACAAAACTGAGGACACACATGCAAACGGTTCACGAGAAGAGCTATAAATGTTTGAAGTGTTCGGAGAGGTTTCAGTCTATATACAAGCGAGCACAACACACCATGTTGGTACACGGGGACCGGAAAAAGATTGTGTGCACGCACTGCCCGCGCACTTTCGTATTTAAAAGTACAATGACCAAACACTTGAGGGAATCCCACCTCAAAGAGAGAAATGCAGTATGCACTATATGCGGTTGGAAATGCTTCGGAGAGCACACACTAAAAAAGCACATGATGAAACACAGCACGGCGAGGAAGGTGAAGTGTACAGCGTGCGAAAAGACGTTCAAAACAGCGAAGACCATGCGACAGCATTGTATAAATATGCATAGGGAAACTGTTACAGAATAACAATCCACATGCTTTAGAACTCTTTATATTTGAGATATGGTTCAGGCAGTTCAATGGAATCTTAGCAAACACTGGAAACGTTATACCCGATATCCAGACAATTAACCTCTACATCTATTATTGCGAGCCTGAGATATATTTTTTTTATTGGATAGGGATACCAAACAAGCAGACTTGTCAACTGATGGAAAGCAATCAACACCGCCCATAGACATCTGCAGCGCCATAGGCAGGGCGGAAGCGTTGCCGACCTTTAAGGAAAGTGACATTGTGGGAGTGGGACGGGGAAGGGGAGTGGGAGGGGGAGGGTGTGGGCCTCCGGAACTCAGGCCGCTCACCGTACGGAGCGCGGTAGCTAAGCTACCACTCAGACGCCGGTTTTCTGCGGGAGTGTGATACTTCCCAGGGCGAGCCGGCCCATTCATTCTACAGACAAATAATATGCCATACTTGATAAAGTATTCGTCTGCAACATGGCTCTACCATTATAATATAATATAAGTTCCATAAATAAATGAAGTCCAATTTCTATAATACACTCAATCAGGCGATGGACAGATGCCGTTGGAGAGATATCATCCTCTCAAATCACAGACCTAACAATGAAGACCACTATCCTCAGACATGAAGGATCGACTGCAGAGTGAGGGTTCAGGCAGTGGACGACTAAAGGGTAGTTGGAAGAAGCGGCGCGCTCTGGGTCTCTGGTCCTAGGAAGCGTCCAAATACCTACAATTTCCTTTGATCAAATCCTAAACATGGCTTTTAAAATATGCAAAGTACTGTGGCGAGCCAGCCGTACTGCATATGACGACACAAGACATCTTTAGGGGGTTTTTATCTTCGATGTAATGAGACCCTTCCAAATTAAATTGATTTATTAACGTATCACTGTACATTTTATATGAATTATATACTTTAGTAATATTCTAATATTACATTTTAAATTAATGAATTTCACTTTTCACTTTACATTTTATATTCAATCTCAATTTCTTGTGCCGGACAGGTGACATGTCTATAGAAAGACGTCAGTCGAACTAGTCCTATAATAATAAATTGTTTTTCTAAAACAATAAAACTAAATTGCAAATCAGTTAATCTATTGAATATTAAAAACAATTTCAACTACTATATGATCACATGATCTTTTTATTAAATTACTAGCAATACTACTCTACTCGGCAAAATTGATTATCTAAAACAATTTATTTCTTTTTTAATTTAAATTTTAAAATTACGAATGTAAAAATAAGTAATATAATAATATATAAAGGTTATATTATATTCAAATAAAAAGTTTTAATACATTAGTGATATTTTTTTATGGGATAGGAGGGCAAACGAGCAAGCGTGTCGCCTGATGGAAAGCAATCAACGCCGCCCATAGACAACCGCGACACCGCAGGAGTCGCGGAAGCGTTGCCGGCCTTTTAAGTATGTGTAGGCTTGTTTCTTGAAGGTGCCAATGCCGTATCGGTTGGGAAAAACCGTGGAAGGTAGCTGGTAACACAGAGTGGTGGTGTATGGAAAGAAGTTTCGAGAAATATATTATAATAGAAATATATTTATCAATGCGTCAGAGGTCCCGTTGTTACAAGTAAGTACAGCCTGTACTTATGTGGCTTACAATTTTTAAATTAAAGTCATTTCTACTGTTAATCATCCTTATGTTTTAAAGGATCAAAACGGATTTTCTTTTATGAGTTTCTATTCCGTTAGATGGCGTTAAAAGTGAGAGGAGAAAAAATTTTTTTTTTTGGAGTTAGGAGTCCGGATAATTAGAGCGACGATATATCAATACCCACGCAAGGTATTCAACGTTTTTGGGCAAAGGGTAGCATCTTTCTTATGTGGAATTGTATAGTGTTATAGTCACTGTTTATTAGTGTATTTCAAATGCGTTCTGTATATAATTTCGATACGTTAGGACTAGGTTTATGAAAATAATTATTATTAGGTTGGACAGTCAAAAGTTTTACTTAACTAAGATCCGCAACAAGCAAAACAATAACAGAAAATTAACAATCTGTGTTTTTTCCGTTGGGTTTAGTGGATTTATTGGGAACTTAAACCAAAAACTTACCGAAAATCGGCCATCAACTCTCTCCACCCACCAACCACTATACACAACACCAAACACACATTATCACTTTTCCATCTTGTAAACGACACGTGTTTCGCCCCCAACACGAAGCATCTTCAGGTATAGTAGACTCTACGGAAGACAACCGAGAGAGTATTATTAGGTTTTTAAAGTAATATTATGTATAGTTTGGATGGTAAACAAACGGAGACAGTTTTGTGATTTTATATTTTTTTATTGTCACACCGTTCAAAAAAATTTCTAGTTTTGACTAAAACTTCAACTGAGCAACTTTGACTCAGGAGTAATCACCGAGTCAGGCGATTGAAAACAATACGTTTAAATAAATTAAATCTCTTTTGCAGGTAACTCTACAACGTCTCTACTCGAGGAGAGACTCGCAGAGAAGCGAAGGAAGGACGAAATTGCGAAACTTCTACGAATCATTCTAGAATATTCCACAATAATGCCATTCAGATGGTACGCGAACAAATATATGTGTTTCTACTGCTGTTGTCCGTTCATAGACAGCTCGAAATTGAAGCACCACACGAAGGAGGAACACCAAGAAGCTAAGCTGAAGAACTTGCTCCGGAGCATAGTCGGCCATACAAGAATAAAGTTGGACGTTTCGGAGATATCTTGCAGGAAATGCACGGCGCCAGTTCAAAGTCTAGAAGAGTTTTTGAAACACGTCTCAGAGGTCCACGGCGTGAAGTACAACGAGGAAGTGAGCAGATGCATCTTCTCGTTCAGGTTGTCTGACGATAGAATGAGTTGCACCGAATGCGATTCGCAGTTCCAATTCTTCGGGCCCTTACTAACACACGTGCATAAATACCACAACAAAAACAGGGCGTATCTATGCGAAATCTGCGGCCAGGGTTTCGTCGCGAAGACCAACGTGGACAGCCACGTGAAGAATGTGCATTCGAACATCAACTGCCGGTGCGAGAAATGCGATAAGGTCTTCCCAACGAACTACGCTCTGACCAACCACTATGTTAGGGTACACAAGTCACACCAGCTGAAATGTCCGAAGTGCCCCGAGGTTTTGGGAAGTAGGTATTTGAAGAAGCGACATCTGGCATTGGTGCACGATGTGAAGAGCTCCCAGTTTGTATGCAATCAGTGTTCTAAGGTGTTCACATTGAAGAGCACGTTGGTCCAACACAATTTGAGGGTACACGTGAAGGAGAAGTCGATAGAATGTGAGATTTGCGGGTTCAAAGTGTTCAGTAAGGACTTGTTGAGGCGGCATATGGTGAAACATGACGATTCAAGGCCTTTCCAATGCGAGTATTGCAAAAAATGCTTTCAGAGGAAGAAGACTTTGGAGTATCACAAGAGAATACATACGAACGATAAACGATATTCCTGTACGCAGTGTGGGAAGTCTTTTGTTCAAGTTACCAGCTTGAAGCTGCACATCCGTGTCCATCATTCCACAGCCAACGATGGAATATAGAAGAGGCTTTAAATGGAAATATTCAACGAACTAAAACTTAATGTTTCTATATAATATTATATTATTACCTAACTGAGTCATTAACAACGCTACCGTCTGTGGAGTTTATTTCGAGTTTTTGTGCCCCACCAATTAGCCTTGGAACATACGTTTAGAGGCCTTGCCAAAATAAATGGGCTGTAAATATAAATATATAAGAAGGAAAAAAGAATATAATATACCATAGTCCCTTGCATCAATTGTCACTGATGAAAGAATATCATATGGCTGAAAGCCGAGTGGCCATTGCTAGTAATTTTAAAAACACATGGGATCATATACTAGTTGAAATCGTTTTTTAATATTCAATAGATTAACTGATTTGCGATTTAGTTTCATTGCCCATTATTGTGTAAATAATAAATTTTTTATATATACATATTTATTTTTCTTTTGAAAATTCCCTACACCCATATAGTAGCTTAGTCTGTTTTTTTTTTACACGACCAATTGTCTCATAATGTGTCATAAAAGCACTACAGTTGTATGTCTACCTTAATGTAAAGATATGAACCATAGGTGAGAAAGAAGGAATTGAAAGAAGATGACAGAAGTTGAACCTTATATTACTGCCGTAAGAAATGCAGTAATACAGTTAAATTATTCCACTTAAGCCCGATATATCCCTTCCATATTCAACTTAATTTTTAAGGAAATATTTAAGATACAAATATTAGTACTCTATTTGGGTGTCAGAAGGTATAATGGATAAATCCCTTATTTATTTTGGACTTAATTCTATTATTATTGTAAGCGCGTTTAAATACAATTCATTTTACGTGAGCAATATTTATTATTTGTTCGTTACCAAGCAACTTGTTCCACATTTGAATACCATACGTTTTAAATAAAACTTCACATCCGTGATAGATGCGCATCGAAAATCGAATGTATATCGAAAAGTTACTTCAATACGTACCCGTAGGGGAGAAATCGATTTTTAAAATAAAATAATAATTAGCCAATTCCAAAGCCATTAGCCAAAGAAGGTACAAAACAATAAAAATGCAAATATAAATTTATTATTATTTTATTTACTTATCACAACACGTTAAAAAAATACTAAACACCAATATTTACAAAGTAAATAAATTATTACAATATCATATCGACGGCCAAATCATCAGAATCCAATGTCCATGAGTAAATAAAGGTACAACAAAAAAAATGATTTTCTTTCATAGTTTGAGATTTTTTTATGAAACCATTCTTACTTGAGTCAAATACGAAGTATTCCATCTACGATACGGTTTAAGATTATTCGTTAGATGGCGTGAAAAGTAAAAATTATGAATTCTGATAGTTAGGCCGACTATATCTAATTTTATCTCACATTAGTATATACAGCGTGGTGTGTGTGTGTGTCTTAGGTAGACACGGATATTAGCCCACTAAGCTTGTCCAAGACGGATGCAGGGTACATAGACTTGAAATATATGTACATCTGTTTGCCGTCGACTCGAAATATACTCTGAAAGCGGTAACTTCGCCAATGACCCAGTCACCCGCTTAAATTTTGAAGAAGGTAATCGTCTAATTATTAATAGACAGGGTAATTTTGGTGCATAATACAAAGCTTTTACAAGTCTTCTAAACAAAATAGAAACATTGTACTTTTCCCGCCAACTTACATCAGTGACGTTGTATGTTTTATTTCATTTTCATAATCTTATAATATTATCAGTTATATTGTTTAATTGTGGTGGCATATTATTCAATATATTAGGTGTACAAATAAGTTTCCGCAGTTTTTTATAAAAAATTAGGAATTTATTGTAAAGGAAAAGTACATTACGTTTTATTCAAAGTATTTTCCATCATTTGCCACTACTTTTCCCCATCTTTCTGGCAACATTCGGATACCCTGTCGAAAAAACTCTTCATCTTTTGACGCTATCCACAAATCTACCCAATTTTTGGTGTCTTCATATGATGTGAAGCGCTGCTCAGACAGACCATGTGCCATCGACCGGAACAGGTGATAATCAGAAGGGGCTAAGTCTGGTGAATACGGCGGGTGGGGTAAAACTTCCCAGTTGAGTGTTTCCAAGTATGTTTTTACCGGCGCCGCAACATGTGGACGAGCATTATCGTGTAAAAGAATAATTTTGTCGTGTCTGGAGTAGTAATGGGCGCGTTTTTCCTTAAGTGCCCGACTCAATCTCATCAATTGTGTTCGGTAGAGAGCTCCAGTAATGGTTTCGCTTGGTTTCAGCAATTCATAATACACGACACCAAGCTGATCCCACCAAATACACAGCATGAGTTTTTTTCCATGAATATTCGGCTTAGCTGTCGATGTTGATGGTTCGCCGGGCTTAACCCATGACTTTCTCTTCTTTGGATTATCGTAGTGAATCCATTTTTCGTCACCAGTGACTATACGATGCAAAAACTCTTTTTTTATTCCTGGCAAGCAGCATTTCACTCATGCATAATCGGCGTTCAACGTCTCTCGGCTTTAGTTCATATGGAACCCAATTTCCTTGTTTTTGAATCATTCCTAACGATTTTAAACGATGTGAAATTGCTTGTTGAGTCACTTGTAGAGTAAGTGCAAGTTCTTTTTGCGTTTGGGACGAATCTTCCTCCAATAGTACTTCTAATTCCATGTCTTCGTACACTTTCGGCCTTCCACTGCGTTCTTTGTCTTTAACGTCAAACTCACCGTTCTTAAACTTTTTAAACCATTCCTGACAACTTCTCTCACTTAAAGCAGCTTCACCATATGCTTCTAGAAGCAATCGATGCGCCTCAGCTGCAGATTTTTTCACATTAAAGAAGTAAATCAAAAGTTCCCGCAAATGATGCTTATTCGGAATAAAACTTGACATTTTTGCACGAAAAAAATTACGTGATGCTGATACGGAATCACTAGTACTTTAAGGTTATGGTGTTGCCAGATGACTAAACTTGGGATATTACGTTTTACATCTGACAATTTCTCCATAACCTTCTGGTGGGGCCATCTTTTGACAAACCGCGGAAACTTATTTGTACACCTAATAGTTCGAATAAGGTGTAAAAGTGAAGTGATATTAAATAAATGCGTGTATCGTGCCTTGTTGACTGAAAAAGTCCATTCACGGTTTTGATAGAGTAGCCACCATTTTATCAAGACGTAACGCTGACTAGTTACATTTCAAGAGATTTGATATTGTTGTATTTTCCTTGACACTGGCATAATAATTATAAATAATTGCCATAAAAAAAAAAGAAAAAAAAATAGAAACATCTTTTACTTCAAACCGACCTTTGATTATTCAAATTTAAACATAGATTTCTTTTCTGACAAACTGCAATTGCAGGCGTCTTATGAAACGCATCCCCTTTAAACAAAAGATAGTATAGCTGTTTTATTTACACAACATTGTCTTTTTTATGACTAGCAACATTACCTCTAACCAATGGTCTACATAAATACTTAAAATTATAGTATATACATTCCAATGCTCAACTTTACATTAAAACTCGATATTATCCCAAAAAGAAATATCGATATCGGCTGAATATAAAACAAAACTAAAATAAACTTTTAAAGTTTAAAAAAGTTTTTACGATTTTTTCATATTAAAAAGGTATGATTGGAGGATATGATTTATTGTTTTCCTGAAATTATTAAGTTCAAGCGAAACTAATCTAGAATAAATCATATTTTTATTATTTTAATGAAAGTATCTGAAAACACCAAACAACAAAATAATCATTAGATTAAATAGAACCCTGAAAGCCGCGTGAAAATCGCGCTGAAATGTCATCCATATCTATTTAGCAACGATTGTAATTCAGCTTGGCAAAACTATGGAGAGAAATTTTAATTTTGGAATGTATTGTTTTTTGGGTCATTTTTTTTACATTTAAATGGAATCCAGCCAGTTTTATATCAATAAAATATTTGTTAAAAAAATATAAAAAAACCCTATTATTATAGCTTTAATGAGTCGATTGTAGTTAAATATTTTAATCGATAATGATAATCGATTCCAAAATTCTGCCACACCTGTTTGCTATGACACTGTCATGTTTAAAATCCAATGCTTCTTTACATCCCTTCAGAACGACTTTTTACTCCGTTGCGGTAGTATTGAGTCCTTGGCGAAATTGAAAAACGAAAGAAGGCTGTATCGTTTCGATTTCCGAGATAGATAATCTGTGACGACGTTGTATTCACCTGAAATTTATACAAATAAATGAAATTAGCCAAATAGTAAAATATAGCCAACTACCGATGGGTATACGACAAGTAGATATTTATTTATTTATGTATATACATATATATATAGCTATGACTATATATATATATATATATATATATATATATATATATATATATATATATATATATATATATATATAAAGTCAAGCTGAACAATAAAAGCCTTTTTCAATGAGGGCATTACTACTGATCTACGAGAGAAGCTGATTTTGTAGAGTGAACTGGTATGCAGTATCGATTGAATACTTCAGTATATTTACCCAGTAATGGTTGCTTCTCGCCAGTTGTAGGCAGGACATAGTCATTGGCAGAAAGCGATACGAACAAAGCGAAGGGCACTATCCACAGACAGAGTGTGAAATATGCCAGGACCTAAAAATAAAATTGAAGTTTTAAATATATACATATAGGGTGTATGGTGGCAGAATTAGGTTATATGTCGAATAATAATCAGTTAACGCATATTAAGTGATGGATGAAAAATTAAAATATCATCTGCAAGGTTAACGGCATCCTGACGTCACTTCTTTAGAGAGTAGCACAAAGTACTGTGGTTAGATTCCAAGAGTCTGCCTGATGAGGCAGTCAACATTAAGACGAAATAATTTTAAAAAAATAAAACCCACACAAAAATTATAAAGAGTATAAAGTGAAGGGTAGAAAGCGATTCTACCCGTCACTTTATACCCTTTGTAATCTGATTTTTACTAAAAACTGTTGCTACCTTCAACGACTGAGATATTTGCTTTTTCCATAATAATCTTTCATTTCTTTATTACATTTTAATACTTTTTTATATACAATTCCCTTAAGTTTTCTCACTCACACATTATCTAAAAAGCCTACCCAGGGCCGACGCAAGACTGGTTCAGCGCATTACCCAGAACCTGGACCAGCGCTTTGAGAGTTCCCACAGTCTATGAAAATTACAAATCACTTTTACTACACTCATAAAATTAAACTTCACTTCACTAAATAAATCCCCCACATAAACACAAATTTCACTGGACTATAACAAAAATGTTTTAAGCCTGCTCTACATACAAGCCGTGAACGGCAGACTGCCTCAAATGTAACTCAATGCTCACTTTTTGAAAAATGTTAATAATACAGCCAAAAAGTTGTAGTGCTCACGTGATATTAGATTACCTATACAATAGTTGACACACGGTCTTTGATTGTATTATTATTTAATATTCATGTTATAAAGAATATATGATAGATGATAAGAATGTAACAGCATATATAATTTCATTTAAATAATTCCTTCTTATAACATTTACATGTAGCAGTTGAATGTATATTTAAGCCCTACAACATTTTTAATGTCAATCCGCATTTGACAAGCGTGGTGGGTTTAACGTCTGTTTCTTCAGAAATGGAGAGGTCCATGCTCAGCAGTGGGACATATATGGGCTGATAAAAAAAATTTAAACCCGGCGCTGCTAAAGGTCACGCCAGCCCTGAGGCTACCTAATTATTCTTTCATTAACATCATTCTCCTTTTTTTATTATTGTGCTTTATATTCACAACTTACCTCTGAAAAACTGTAATACACATGCCCAAAGAATTTGAACGCCATGTAATGATGAACAACCAAATTCACCACAGCTACTACAAAGGTGAAGTTTGTCACTTTTACAACTGGAAAGTCTCGGAGAAGCGCTCCGTGTAGTACTTGCTGCACAAGCCCTAATATGTTCAGATGGAGGGGCAGATCTTCAAATATAATGAAGCCAATGTGAATAAAGAATGTTATCTGAAAAAAAGATGCTGTTATAAAGTTTCTATAGTAGATATATGACAACCAATTGGCTCAGTGGTGAGGCCCTTCGCCCGCGGAGGCAATGGTCGCAGGTTCGATCCCCGCATCGGAATAAATATATGTATAGATTTATAAATATTTATTCCGAGTCTGGTAACCCCCCCCCCCCAATCTGCATATCCTTTTTCGCAGAGCCTAGTCGCAAGCGTGCCGACCTGGGATCAGGTTCCTCCAGGTACTATGGTGCCTTACCTCAGCATGCAGGGCTCTGCTGGAGCTGACCTTCATACTCCTTTGCGGCTCATGGAATTCACTAAGACAAATTTAATATACCTAATTTGTTGAAAAATGACAGGGACATGATTCACCACCCATGACATACTGATTCTCACTAGGGCGAGAAGCAACCAATGGAGAGCCGTTTCGCTGCCATGAATGGTAGAGGATGAAGCTCTGTGGTCTCTGCCAACCCCTGCGGGGGATAGGCATGAATATATAAAAAAAAATAAAGTAGATATATGATTCAGGCATTTTAAACTTTGTCACAATCTCTCTGTAATGAATATCTGTTTGTTCAATATGGCCAGTCAAATGTTTTAACAATTTAAAATTTATCAAATTAATTTTAAAAGGTGCAGTTTAACTTGAACTTAAAAATGATTAGATACTTACAATTACTAGCCAGGAAATTATGTATTTGGCCATAACAGTGTATTCTTCTACTAATTCAGCCAAATAGTAGAGACCAGCAGCTGAAAATATGACATCATACAGGTCTAAATATTATTTTTTGTAATAAGAAATGAATAAATAAACGCTTTTAAATTATTTTATGAATGTTACATAAATTTTATATTCATTTTTAACATTATTAAACCTTTTAACATTGTAAATATAATATAAGAATGAGTTATTTCATTTAGAAATTATTTCTCACTGTATTTTATTCAAAAATAAGTTATTTTGCCTACCAATAGCCATTGTAATAAAAACGGCCTGAACCAGGAGTGATAAAATACTTAATAAATATAGGAACATCATATTGAAAAATATTTTTGCCTCTTTGTTTTGATAAATTTAAACTATTTTTGAGGTTATACGCGTTGTCAGCTGTCAAGCAAATAACGTCAAAATGGGTTGCATTCAATATAAAGACAAACTTTAATAAGAGTTCGCAAAAAAGATATATGAGGATATATATGTATCTTGTTACATCTTGAAAACATTCGTTAATTTATTTGTGTATTTAAAGAAATTAAATTTCATTCAATATTCGCTATAATAATTTGTTATAGCGAAGGAATATTTGTCAAATAAAAATTATTATTTATATAACCTCTTTCTCTCCTTAATCTTAGCTCATCTATCAATCAGCCATATAATTCCCCGTGCTGCGAATAATAATATTACCACCTCGTATTCGAAATGTGTTTTGTTTCACAGCGATTATAAAGACATTTATATAAACAATAATATATATTTACATAGTACACAAAATTTTGAAAAATAAAATTTTGATTATTGATATGTAGCATAATATAGTCGCCTAGACATTAGGAATTTTAACATTCGATGTGAAATCAGTCAGACAATCGATGCGAAGGCAATCAATAATCAGGAACTCGTATCATATTTTTAGTATGCAAAGAAATGAAAAACAACACTGTCACGCATATTTTCATTCATATTTATTTATGAAGAAAATATTTGTATTACATTTAATTTGCAATATATTTTTTTAATGCCTTAAAAAATCACAACCTTTTACAAAACATATAGCAAAGTTTCAGCATACACTTCCCCATTGTCATTCTCCCCTTTGCATCCATAATAGCCTATGTGCCTCTTCTGTACGTTGCTGATTACTAGATCAGCAATGGTGCTGTGGCCTGAAGACGACTGGTTTATTGATATCTTGTCTTTTTGGAATACGGGCTGTCCGTTATATGTCCAAGATACATGAGGTAGAGGTACTCCAAGGATTTGGCAACCTATTGTCAGCTTTTCACCTGCTTTCGCAATCAACTTGCTTTGTGGTTTACTTCCAAAAACAGGGGCACCTGCGAATTTTTAATCGTTTAAAAAAGAAAAAAACAAGCTCACCAATTTGACATAGACCAACGCTTCTGGTGTTGTAAATGTCTATGGATGACGTTGGTTATCTTCTATTAGGCGACCCGCCTGTTGGCCTTACTATCTCATAAAAAAATAATAGTACAATAACTAATTTTTTTTGCAACCATAGAGAAGTCTCGTGCGCAAACACCACGCTATAACTCACAAATTAAATATAGATTAAAAACCAACGTAACGTTTCTGATTTTTTAATATTTTTGTCATGGGATAGTAAGAAAAATGAGCAGGCGTGTCAGCTGATGAAAAGCGATGAACACCGCCCATAGACATTTGCAGTTCCTAGGCTTACCGGCCTTTTTTGGAGGAGAATTCAGATGTACTATCCTCAAGATACATTAGTAGAAATAAACAAATTGATCATGGAGGAACTTTGTCTAGCCGCTTGTCCGGTATTTATGGTATTGGTACACGGGTACGCGACCCCGGCCTCCTGAGCAACTACCGTATCACTTCTCATCTTCCGTTACGGTAGTATCATATCTCTATCATCCTGTCTAAATCCATCTTTTCTCTCTTCTGCCTTTTCCTTTCTTCTCTATCCAATTCCCTTCCGTTCCGCCAATCCATGGTCTGCCGTTCCAAAGGATGCGTGGCTCGGGGCGAGCTTAATCCTAAGCGACCGTCCCGGAATCAGGCTCTATAGGGGTACTATAGTGCCTTACCTCAGCATGCGGGACTCAGCTGGGGCTGACATCCATCCTCCCTTGCGGCACGTGGGATTAATTATGACGAATTTTAATATGCCTAATTCGTTAAAAAATGATGACGATGTGGTTCGCCACCCATCACGTCCTGATTCCCACGAGGGCGAGAAGCGATGAATGGAGAGCCATTTCGTTACGATGAATGTGAGAGGAAGGATGGATGAAAAGATGATGAGTGTGAAGGAAGCAAGGAAGGTGTGTCGAGATCGTAACGAAAGGAGATCTGTGGTCTCTGCTTAACCCTACAGGGAGATAGGCGTGACTATATGTATGTAAATAAATCTAAGGCTTTAAATAACTTATTCTAGGAATAATGTGTGCAAGAAATAACTGAGTTTTGTGTAAATAAATGGAATACTTACTGACTACTCTTAGATATATGGTATGATCTTGTATCTTGCCCACTTCGTTATCAGCGAAGCAAGTGTAGTTGCCTTCATCCTCAAGCCAAGTGTCTTTAATGAGTAGACGCTTACCTCCAGTCTGGTTATACTTCGTGACGCGGTCTTTCGGAGAGTCTTTTATTAGCTGTCCATCCTTCTTCCAGCCTGGATAGGCTAGGGGACTGACGACAAGTAAAAGTATTGTTAAAATATTAAGGAGTTCGTTTTAAAGGATAGAAAGGCAAACCAGCAGACGTGTTACCTCATGGAAAGCAATCAACGCCGCCCACAGACATCCGCAGCGACATAAGCAGTTCGGAAGCGTTGCCGACCTTTAAAGACATTATGGGAGTGGGAGTGGGAGGAGGAGGGGGAGGGTGTTGAGCCTCCGGAACTCAGGCCGCTCACCGTATGAAGCGCTATAACTAAGCTACTACTCAGACACCGGTTTTCTGCGGGAGTGTGGTACTTCCCCGGGCGAGCCGGCCCATTCATGCTACAGACAAATAATATGCCATTCTTGACAAAGTATTCGTCTGAAGCGTGGCTCTACTTATTTGTTTGTTATTTATGTTTGAAAACCTGATCTTGCCACCAAACACCCTGTAAATACATAATCATGTTATGTAATACTCACGTTCCACCATAGATGCAATAAATCATAGTGACTTGTCCAACCAAGACCGTCATATCATCACTCAAATACAGATCCACTAATTCTTCATCGCTCTCTTCTTTGCTCTCTACTATATCTTCAATGTAATGCTCAGCGAGGATCACAGGCCCGTCTACAGCTGGAGTTTTGGCCTCGCAAACGTATTTCTTATCCTTTAACACGTCACTCTCTGTTATATTCGTGAACCAGAGGCTTCCGTCTGGCGACTGGATGATGCGATAGTTTAAAATCACCCTCGCGTCGCTGGGATCCCTCACCGACTCCAAAACCCATTGAATTTCGGGTGCTGGGTAAGCTTGCGGTATAGAACATTCCAACTTGAAAGGCTTCCCCTTAACTGGTTTGTGTTTTAGTGGGGTCACTTTTGGAGTATTGATGTAAGTCTTTTTCACGTTAATTACAGGAGTGCTAGCGACTCCTAGTTGGGATTCAGCGAAGCATTGGTACTGACCGGCGTCGTCGTCTCTTGGCTTCTGGAAGACCAGGCTTCCTTTGTCTTTACTTTGGATTATATCGAACCTTGAGCGCCAGTCAAATGGTTTTCCATTCTTCTTCCATGTATATCTAAAATGTAATGGATAATAAATTATTTCAGATTACGGAAGCAACTAAAACACTTCAAATAGACTTCAATGATGAATGTGAATGTCACATTTAAAAACACCGTTCTAAAAATGTACTCTCTTGCCTCTCACACATACACAAACACACACACACACACACACACATACAACATATTACATATATTACAAAACGATTTTTGATAAGTCGTGACCAACAAATCTGTACATATTTTTAATATAAATTAACATAATTAAAATATAAATCCATAATGGGCTCCAGAAGTTTTTAAAATTTATATAAATGTTAGCATATAATATACTATGGATTTTGTATTAAATAAAAAAAATAAATAAGAAGTGGTCTCTTTTTAATTTTAACACTTTTAAAGATAGTACAATAGTAATTCTACCCTTATATTTATTTTTATTATATGTTATTACAATAACTATGAGTAGACAGCCGAGCAAGAGATCACGACCTTCTTGACCCAAGTCTCGTTCTTTAATGGCTGTCGTAGAAATAAATAAATAAATACAGTGGACCCGCGGTTCGGACCCTATCTAATCTCGCGCCCCCTGTAATCCGACACGTATGAAGACGTGTTGAAGCTTCGAGTTGATATTAAGGAAATCCAGATTCACTTGAAAAGTTTCTATTTATTGCTTGTACACACAGTATATCTTACACGAATACAGTAATATTAAAATTATGTAATACAGTAATATAAATTGCAACCAATACAGTTATATTAAAATTATGCGGAACAAATATAGCGCGTGTCGTTGCTATTCGAGCGGACGGAGAAGTGGTCGTGGCATTGGGTTTAAAATGTTGCCACACTAAAAACAATGTGGTGTGTCCAGACGACACACGTCTATCACAATTCATTATACATAAAAATTTCAGCAAATCACTAATATAACGCGTGATTGAACAGATTGTAACTTGTACGCACTACCATTATTATTTTTATAAGTTCATAATAGCACGGATGATGTCAGTTTTTATAATATTAGCTCTCCATTGTGATGTTTAAAATTAAACAAACATATGTATATAATTATATGTATATAATTATGTGATATGATTTGTAGTTCAAATACATTATTTGATTTGTAATTTTGCGTAAATCGAAAGGATGGATGAAATACGACTGGCAAAAGAAATTTACGTCACGAATGTGGAAAAGGGTGTAGGGAAAGACCACAGAAAAGATACCTTGACCAAATTTCTGAAGTTTTTAAGAAAGGCCAGGCCAAGAGTACTGTAGTGATACATTAATAAATGTATCACTAATGCAATGAAACTTTTTATATTATTTCTTTTTAAATTCGTTATTTGAAATTAAAAAGAAATAGTTTTCTATTAAAACAAAATTTAGTTCAATTGACGTCTCTTTGATATAGACATGTCACCCGTTCGGCACATATATAAAATGAAAATTGAAAAGAGTTAAATATAATAAAGTTGAAGACGTGTTGAGGCTTCGAGTTGATGTTAAAATAAACCCAGATTCACTTGCAAACTTTCGATTTATTACTTGTACACAGAATTACTTATTAATATTTATATTGTATAAAACAATGATAGAAATTGTAAACAATAGTTATAATTAAATTGCGCGGAACAAATACGATGCGTGTCGTCGCTATTCGAGCGGACGGAGAAGTGGACGAGGCACTGGGTGTACAATGTTGCCACACTAAAAACAATGTGGTGTGTACAGACGCCACAAAGTATTAATATGAATAAGATATAAATGTACAATAAAATAGAAGAATAAATTAATATAATTTTATTAGAAGATAAAAACCTCCTAAAGATCCCGGGTGTCACCGTGAAGCAGTACGGCAGGCACGCCATAGTACCCTTAACCGGGAGGCTTCCATGGGGAGAGTAATGAGTGTGGAGGAAGCAAGGTAAGTATGCCGAGATCGTAGCAGATGGAGATCTGTGGTCTTTGCCTACCCCTACTGGAGACAAGCGTGACGATATGCATGTAAATTTGCGGATTACAAAGTACTCTTATTCAAAAAATTTCGGACTACATATAATCCGCCAAATTCGATACACCGACAACGCGTCGTACTACCGCAGGTCCACTTAAAATTAAATAAATTATTTTATATTTATATATTCACGCCTATCCCCCGCAGGGTTTGGCAGAGACCACAGAGCTCCATCCGCTCCCATTTATCGCAGCGAAACGGCCCGTCATTGGTCGCTTTTCGCCCTCGTAAGAATCAGGACGTGACGGGTGGCGAACCACGTCGCCGTCATTTTCGACAAATTAGGTATATTAAATCCGTCTTAGTGAATCCCACGAGCTGAAAGGGAGGATGGAGCTCAGCCCGGGGGAGCCCGATCCCGGGACGAACGGCAGAGGAAGGGAAAGGATAGAGAAGAAAGGAAGGGGCAGGAAAGGATAAATAAATTAAAATGTAAAATAATGTCTAATGTTACCTTACACCACTGATGTTACCGGCAACACTGCAGCCGAGGCTGAAAGGCGACGGCGACTCCGATACCCTGAAAGTGACCACCTCCCGAACGGCATTCTGGATCGGAAGCTGTTCAACTGGCAATGAAGCATCTGAAATTTAAAATGACCATTAACCAAAGAACCAAGAACCGATTAAAAGACGAGCGATAGAGTGGAGATCCCGTCATGATCTTCGCGTCGCGGGATGATCTTGGCAGGGCTGATAGAACGTGAGACGCTTGAACGCTTAAAGAGGACCTCAGAAAACGTATAGAAGCGTTCGAAATGTGCGCATATAGACGGACGCTCGCTATTAGCTGGACTCAAAAAGTGGCCAGTGACGAGGTATTTTTTGTGTGGTAAGTCATCACCGCCACCCATAGGCATCCTCTAGAGGCGTCCTAGATGCATTGCCGACCTTTTGCGATCATATACGCTCTTCTTTTGAATGCATCTACATCCAAGACCAAATCGCACGGTAGAGAGCCAGCCAGATGATGAGAATGGTGACTGTCTAAAACTAAACAAAACTATCTCAAGGCCTCACAGTATCCCAGCGTATGTAATACATAAGAAAATACAATTAAACTGGAGCGGCAAAAAAAATAGAACATAATAGACTATGAAGCTATACATTTTTCACAACCGCACAATATCAATAAGTGTTTTGTGTAACACATCCATTAGACGATAAGGATAAGTATGTGACGAACGCCATCTAGAGCCAATTGGGAATGTCCATACAAATTTTCGATTTTACACCTGTTTATTTTTATTTATAAAACATCCTTGTATTAACAGCTAATAAAATAAAAAATATAGATATTCAATTGATTTATATAATATATATGTATACGACCTTTTGCAAAAAAAAAACGGGTGGTTTTGATTTTTCTACATTATTGGTAATAATTTAGTTCTAAAGCGGTTTTAATAGCCAACATACGTTACTGGCACTTAATAAAGAGTCTGGGTATGAAAAAAATTAATTCCAAATTCGAAACGTTCGTTTTTTAAAAAAAATAATCTCTTTTTTTGGCGGGTTTGTTGTCAGAATGTTAACAGGCATCTAAAACTAACTTCTTGTTATTTTTAGTAGAATAATTTATATTAAGCGCAACATCCTTATTGTGATTTAAAACAGATATTTTTTATTTAATATTTTTATATAATTATTATTATTTATATATATTTTATTTATCATATAATTATTATTATATAATATAATTTTTATACTTTGTGTTTAATGTAATGGCAGAAAAAGCAATCAGAGCTAGTAAAATTATAGCGCTGCTGAAAGACGGGTGTAGCCAATGTTACGTCTCACAGCTGTTAAACGTGAGTCGTCCAACCATCCAAAAACCTGGACTCAATACCAAGAGACAGGTTCCGTTCAGAGAAGACAAAGTTCTGGGAGAGAAAACATTGCACACAACCACGAGACTACTGATTTTTAGTTACTCAGGCGCTGAGGAGCCACAAATGCAGTTACATAGACCTCAAAAGAAACCTTGAAGAGGTACAAGGAGCACAAGTTAGCCTATGAACTGTAAGGAGGAGGCTTTTAGCGGCTTTTAGCTGCTGAGCACCGGATTGCTCGAATGAGGTTCGCCAGAAGTTGCCTATGTTGGACACTAGGTAACTGGAGTAGCGTACTCTTCTCCGACTAGGCTCGAATATACGACGAATATAATAATACGACGCTTCAACGAGGTCATAGTACTCTAAATAAAAACCCTCCATATAAAAAGTTGTTACAATTTTTTTTCGTCCCCTTTCAGGCATCAGGGCTGCCAACTTTGTCTTCTTCTTTATTAATGATTCTTCTGTGTTTTCCCTACGGTTGTCTAGAAGAAATCGCTATTAGCGATAAGACCGCCATTTGTATATAAATATTACAATCACTAATTGTATAACTTTGTATTTAGTGTACAATAAAGAATACATCTATCTATCTGACTTCATAGTCCGATAACTCACTGCAGAATAATGTAATGATGGAATAAGGCAGGAGCGGTCAACTTGCATAGACTTAAGATTTACTGCTTACTGAGTAGACTAAGTGTGATCAACCAATTGCATAATCAGTTTTTTTATCATCGTTTTTTTATAATATTTTTCAGTCGTATCATCTGATAGAAAGCGATCAACGCCGCCCATAGACATCCGCAGTGCTATAGGCATTGCAGAAACGTTGTTGGCCTTTGCAGAAGGTTCCAATATCATATCGGATCGGTAACACCGCTAGAGTAGGTAGCTTGTTTTACAAAGAGTGATGCGTGAAAGAAGTTTCTGGAAAGCACCGTTCTTCTTCATAAAGTTAACACTTATTTCTTCACTTAAAAAATCAAAGACAATAATTTTCTTTTTCTTTCATGGCATTTAGTTACAACTAGTATGCCATTGTCAATTAAAATACAAATCAGTTTATCACGTTACGTCTTGACAAAATGGTGGCCATTTTACCAAAACTTTCTATGGACTTTTTCAGTCAACATAAAAAGTTAGGTTCGATACACGACTTATTTATTTCATATCACTTCACTTATACACCTTAATCGAACTATATTGCAATAATGTGCCACACTTAAACAATTTAACTGATAATAATAGATTATGAAAATTAAATAAAAACTCAACGTCACTCATATAAGTTGGTAGGAAAAGTTTACAATAATTTTGTAGCTAAATACATTTTACAATGTTTTTATACAGTAGTTAACAACCCTAACGTGCGTTCAGAAACCTGTTCAAAGTTGTTTTGCGGCGCATATTTTATATTTTGTTTGTTTTTTGTTGCGATTGAGAGTGCAACATTTTTTACATGAAAGCATCTAGTGTGTGACACCAGACATTTTTTCTTAATCCAGATAAATGTAACAATGTAACAAAAAAAGCATCTAGTGTGTGACACCAGACATTTTTAGTTAATCCAGATAAATGTATTATAAAAAAACTAGTTGTTTTTTTTGACATTTACCTCGATTAAGATAGTATACCTACTGGGTTTTTTTTAACCTAAAATCCCAATTGTCAGGTTGTTTAAAACAATTGAACACAAGATTATTTAAAAAAAAACTATATGAATGGCTAATAGATGGTAATATTTATAACACTAAGGACTTTTGCTTTAAAAGTTGGATCGAATGTATGTAATAGATGAATCAATTATAATTTTAATGACAATGTAACAATTTATTAATAATTTAATGCCTTGTAACCATAAGCGACATCGGCCATCAATTCTCCACCCACCAACCACTATACACAACACCAAACACACATTGCCACTCTCAACCGAAAAGAAAACTTTTCGGTTGTCTTCCGTAGAGTCTACTATACCTGAACATGCCTCGTGTTGGGGCGAAACACGTGTCGTTTACAAGATGGAAGAGTGGTAATGTGTGTTTGGTGTTGTGTATAGTGGTTGGTGGGTGGAGAATTGATGGCCGATTTTCGGTAAGTTTTTGGTTGAAGTTCCAAATAAATCCACTTAATCCAGCAGAAAAACACACATTATTAATTTTCTGTTATTGTTTTGATTGTCGCGGATCTTAGCTAAGTAAAACTTTTGACTGACCATATAGTGATGGATTTCCGCAAAGTAACGCCTGACTCCATTAATAACATTTCAAGAGATTAGATATTATTTTATTTTACTTGACAATGGCATGATAGTTATAACTAATTGCCATCAAAGAAAAGAAACTATTAATTTGTTTTAAAAAAATTTAGTATAATCACGATACATCTTGATTAAAACGACATCCGGCTTTCCAAAATATTTCTGAGTCTTTAAATTTAGCTTAAAATTATGCATTTAAGCGAAGATATTATATTAATAAACAAAAATTTGCATTCATGTCTAAATAAACTTATATGAAAAAAAAACGAACAAAATTACACATTATAACTGATAATAAACGTCAATACAGTCTTAACTGTTCAGGTCATAAAAAAAACATAGGGCTCCTTCAAAATTGAGCGGTATGCCATAAGATTCACGATTGGCTGAAGGATTGAGGATCACAGATTAATTTTTATTCTCATAAAGGCGTTTTTGCCATACTACTGACTGGTACTTGCTATAATTTATATTTATTTCTAAGAAAGAAAAACCACTTACATGTTGCCGTGCTCACAACAGCTAGATATACGATATGTATAACATCCATTATTTTACTGTAATAATAAATATTAGTGAGTATATCAATCTAATTTAAATATAAAAAAAATAAAATGCAAATATTTTAAATATACTCCTATTGAATTGATTTTCTCGTAAATATCTTAGTAGTGAAATCTATAACTGTCCAAAAAAACATACATATATATATATATAAAAATAAACATACATATATAAAAATTTAACTGATCTAAAATCATTGACCCAAAAGCTGTCACCTATCTATGAAAAAAAACGGCGAAATATTCATAATTATAAATATATGTATGGTCTACAGATTCCAAATCTGGAGAATCTAAAAACCATGTCACAAAAAAATGTGGCTATGAAAAGCACATAGAAATAATTAGAAAACTTTATTAAAATAATTAGAAAAATTAGTTTTTTTTAGAGACTCAAATGTAATAGACTGGTATTACATTTGGGTCTCTAAAAAAAAACTTTATTTAATAAACAAATAACTTCATTTTTTTATTACATTATTGTAAGATGTTTTATAATATAAATACTTTTTATGATGCAATGAAATAATTCAAGGATGAAATATTTTAACGCACCTTATTTGACGTTTTGCTTTGGCGGGAAAAGGACTAATGCAATATGGCGGGCGTATATTCTTTTTATATACAGCCACATGCGTAGATTGAAATCAAATACTGTCGTGTAAAGTACCGAAGTCTGACCGCTCATGAACTGCATGTTGACGCATCCGTAATAAATTATAATTGCAAATGATGTGGGAAAATTAATGAAAACAATACATTATTTGTCCATAAAGTGTTAAAAATAAGCCTACTTTACATATATTTTTTAACGTTCAGCTATATAAAATCAAGTAATGTGTGCCACTGTCTTGAAGAAACAGTTAATAATTATATTACCATGTTCAGCCCGTGGAATAGAGTAGACATATTTGTAGCTTTTCCCGCTAATTTACAGTGACGTATTTTTATTTTACTTTTATAATCTTATGTTATCCGTTATATTATTTAATTCTGGTGCTGTGTTGTACAATATATTTCGATTAAGTCGTTTAAGTAAAGCGAAATTGAATAAATGCGTATATATATTTTTTAACTTTATAGCAAAAATCTATGCAATTTTTGGCAGAACGGTCACCATTTTATAGAGCCGTAGCTTGACAAGCTGACTAGAATATTTCAAGATATATAATATTATTGTATTTTACTTGTCACTGGCATAATACCTATAACTAATTGCCATCAAAGAAAATAAGAAAACTACATAATGGGACATTTCTATCACACGCTGTGACTTAAATCTATAGACTTAAGTCACAATAGCAAAGAGAAATAAATTCTTCTAAAACAAATTCTTTCTTTTTTGTTCTTAACGTAACAGAAAGAAGTTACGTTAAGAACAAAAAAGTTCGTTTGGTAAATAAAGAATAATATTGCGAAAGTATTCTGATCCACAAAATTCTCCACTTCTCATTTACTTTATTTTTTATTATTGTCTGTGAAGAGGATACAAATCTACCTTTCTTTTCTTTTCTTTGATGGCAATTAGTTACAACTATTATGCCAGTGTCAAGTAAAATACAATAATATCCAATCTCTTGAAATGTTCCAAGTCAGCTTGTCAGGTTACGTCTTGATAAAATAGTGGCCATTTTACCAAAACCTTCTATGGACTTTTTCAGTCAACTTAAAAAGTTACGATACATGTATTTATATCATATCACTTCACTTACATACCTTAATCGAACTATATTGTATAATACGCCACCACAATTAAACAATATAACTGATAATAATATAAGATTATAAGAATGAAATAAAAATACAACGTCACTGGTGTAAGTTGGCGGGAAAAATCCTTTTTATTATTGGCTGTGAAGAGGAAACAAATCTGCCAATTTCAGAAATACTTTTTTCATGTCACCGATGTAGAACAAACAATGCCGTCTATAGACAACTCAAACAATTGAGACATTGCACAAGCGTTGCCGGCCTTTGTTAATGCGTAGGCTTTTCTCGTCAACTTACGCCGAGAGTAGCTGTAGTCAAAACGGCTAAAATGAATACGTCATTTTTATTTATTTAATGATGAAGGCACAGCTACATTACTACACATGCCTCGTTACCTCTCTAGACACTCTATTAGCGATAGTAAAAACGGCTAAAAAGAACATGAAATAAAACAAAACAAAATTAGTTTACATATAATATAATATTTCATTTTTGTTTCTTTAATAAAATTAGTAGAAACTGCTAAAATGAACATGAAATAAAAGAAAAATGTAGCTATACTTTATATTTATTTATTTAATGATAAAGGCACAGCTACAATATGCTGCTGTAGCGATACTTTCATAAAAGTATCACTAATGTTTTAAAACTTTTAAATTGAAGACAAAACCTTTTATATTATATAATTTTTTTTTACATTCGTAATTTTCAAATTTAAAATAAAAAAAGAAATAAATTGTTTTATAAAACAAAGGCATCGACTGACGTCTCGGATGTAACATATCGCCTTTCATTGCACAAATAAATAATATTTATAAAGTGTGGGTAAAGTATGGATAAAATATACAGTGAATAGAAAAATAAATTGATTTGACTTGGAAGAATTTAATTTTATAGAAGATAAAACCCCCTAAAGATCGCCGTAAGCAGAACGGCAGACACGCTATACTACACATACTTCATTACCTCTTTACACACTCAAAATTAGTCATAATAAAAGCAACTAATAAGAACACGAAATAAAAGAAAAAAATGTAGTTATATTTCATTTTTATTTCTTTAAGTACAAAGGCACAGCTACACTATCACTAAATTCATCGTTAAGTCTCTCTAGACACTGTATAGAAAATTAGCCATAGTAAAGACGGCTAAAATGACCACGAAATAATATAAAAAAATGTATTTATATATCATTTTTATTTCTTTAATTATTGTATAAAGACATAACTACACTATGAAAACATGCTTCTTTAACTATCTAGACATTATAGAAAACTAGGCGTAGTAACAATGGCTAAAATGACCACGAAATAATATAAAAAAATGTATTTATATGTAATGTATTGTAATGTATTGTATTTTTATTTCTTTAATTATTGTATAAAGACATAGCTACACTATGAAAACATGCTTCTTTAACTCTCTAGACACTATAGAAAATCCTATATATAGCCGTAATAAAAATGGCTAAAATGACCATGAATTAAAAGAAAAACAAATAGATTTACATTTCATTTTTATTTCTTTAATTATAAACGCACAGCTACATTATGTTTACATGCTTCGTTAACTCTATAGACACTCTACAGGAAATTAGCCGTAGTAAAAACGGCTAAAATAAACATGAAATAAAAGAAAAGTATGTAGTTATATTTCATTTTTATTTCTTTAATTATAAAGGCACAGCTACACTATGGCTACATGCTACGTTCTTCTCACAATACGAACTAAGCGACGACGAGTAGGGTCTCGGAGTACACGTCTCCGTGTTCATTGGCCGCTTTGCAGCCGTAGTACCCAGTGTCGGACTTCTTCACGCTGCTGAAGTGGAGATCAGCGACGGTCCTGTTGCCTGAGCTGGAGCTGTGCACGTGGATGCCTTCAGGAAGGGGACGAGCGTTGTAAGTCCAAGTTATCTTAGGTGTTGGCACGCCGAGGACTTCGCAAGGGATGAACACCTCTTGGCCTTGCTTCGCGGACATATGTGGTTGTGGCTTCTTGGCGTATGTTGGCCTACCTGAGGAAGATGAAAGGAAGGGAATCAATATGCGTTGAGCCCAAATTAAAGCAGTTAGTTCGTGGACGACTATATATCCTCAGCTTACGGCAAACCAACCATAGACATAGACCTCTCCCAAGATGCGTGAACTAGTCCGATCTTATTTTATCTACAGCAGAACAGGCAAACGTGGTGGTAAACATATTTGAGCATCTTTAATCGATTCTACCATGAGAAATTGTTTGGAACAATTCCAGCCTCTGAATACCAAACTACTCGCCACAACGAAAAGTTTTATCTTCGCCATTTGGATGAATGGTGATCCAGAGCGCTTTTTCCGAAAATTCTTCCATGCGCCACTCTATGCAGCCAGCTACCTCCAGCGGTATTTCCAAATCGATACGACATTGGAACCTTCAAATAGTTCAAACCTTCAATATACATTTCTTAAAGACCCGCAACGCGTCTGCCAATGCCTATGGCACTGCGGATGTCTATAAACGGGGTTGATTGCTTTCCATCAGTTCTCGCTTGCTCGTTTGCCCTCTTATCCCATTAAAAATTATAACACCTGGCTCCATACGGATTGGTCCGTCCCTCCTGTAGAGTTAGCAAGGCTAGGCAGAGAGTGTAATGCAGGCCCGGGGAACCCAACATTTTCTTTAACTCCGCTATGTCTGTGGAGAAGCAACTCCATCCATGCTTGAAGACATTGCCTCTGAGACATTACTGTGAACGTGAATCGTGTGAAATAGACGTGTAAACCAAACAAAACAATTTCCTTATTATACTCACTGACAACAGTAAGATGCATCGAGTGCTGCTTGGGTTTGCCGACCTCGTTGTCCACAGTGCAGGTATACGTGCCCTGATCCTCGAGCCAGGTCTCGCGGATGAGCAGCCGCTTCCCCTTGCTGTGGTTATAGCGGGTGATGCGGTCTTTCGGCGAGTTGTTCACATCCTTGCCGTCTTTGAACCAGTCCGGGTGAGCTAGGGGGCTGAAACGTATGGAGCATTGGTTATTAAAATGAAAAGAATGAACATAAAAGTTTCATCCCACCCATCTGAATCAATGGCGATCCGTTACTCTGTGAAACCAGCTACCTCCAGTGGTGTTTGCGAACTGATACGACATTGGAATCTTCAAAAAACAAGCTTACATTTTTCTTAACAGCTGACAACGCTTCTGCACTACCTGTGGCACGGCGGATGTCTATGAGTGGCATTAATAGCTTTCCATAAAGCGACACGCCTGCTCGCTTACCACACTATCCCATAAAACAATATTTCAGCACCGCATAAGTGGATTTGGACAAAGTCCTTATATTTTTCTTTTCTTTTCTTTTATAGCAATTAGTTATAACTATTATGCCAGTGTCTAGTAAAATATAATAATATCAAATCTCTTGAAATGTATCAAGTCAGCCTATCACGTTACGTCTTGATAAAATGGTGGCCATTTTACCAAAACCTTCTATGGACTTTTTCAGTCAACTTAAAAAGTCAAGATAAACGCATTCATTTCATATCACTTCTCTTATACGCCTTAGTCGAACTATATTGTATAATACGCCACCACAATTAAACAATATAACTGATAATAATATAAGATTATAAAAATGAAATAAAAACATAACGTGTCACTGGTGTAAGTTGGCGGGAAAAGTCGTGCATATATTTATTTCGTCGGAAGTAAATGCTACAACAGATGAGATATGGCTAATGACAGAAAAAAATAAGTTACACTTGTAGGAGGCCTTTATCAATATATAGCACCAAGATAGAAATGTAAACAATTAAGTAAATTAATATGTGAAAATGTGTATAAAATTTGGACCCCCGGAACTCAACCGCTCCGCGCCGCAAACCGCCGGTTTTCTGCGGGAGTGAGGTGCTTTCCCTGGGCGAGCCGGCCCCTTCATGCTACAGACAAATAAAATGCCATACTCGACAAAGTATTCGTCCGCAGCGTGGCTCTACCACTAGAAAAAAAATTATACAATAGATTCTCACCTGCCACCGAAGATGCAGTACAGTGTTGTTACGTCGCCAACCTTCACGGTCATATCCTTGCTTGAATACTGCTCCACAACTTCACTGTAGTCCTTGCCATTATTGGGCACCACATCCTCTATATAATGCTCGGCAAGAGTCACAGGCGCAGGAGTCGCGGGAGAGGAAGCCAAGCAGACGTATTTATAATCTGTATGTGTGTCAGCCTTGGTTATATTGGAGAACCATAGGGTGCCCTCGGGGGAGATTGTGATACGACCGTCGTCAACTTTCTCGAATTTGTTAGGATCGTTCTTGGACTGCAATTTCCACTCAATAGTTGGTTGTGGGTACGCGTCGAAGGAACAGTCGAGCTTGAAGGGCTGGCCTTCTATAGGCTTGTGTTTCTGTACGGAGACTTTGGGGGCGTTAATGTAGGCTTTCTTCACGGTGATAGGTCGTGTGCTGGCTACACCGATTTCGGATTCGGCGAAGCATTGGTATACTCCTTCGTCTCCGTCATGGGGCTTCTGGAAGACGATGGTGCCTTCGTTATCGCGCGTGGTGATGCCGGATTGCGATTTCAAATCGAAGGGCTGGCCGTTCTTCTTCCAAGTGTACCTATAGAGATTGAAAGAAGAAATTGTGTAGTGTTTTATGAGTTCCGCCCAGTTCCACCATCGCACTGTGCGCTACGAGAATAAATTCCTTCTCCAGCACCTGGATGTGTGGCTTTCTCATGCTAATATAGAACGATTTGCAATCAACAGTGATGCCACGTAAATACAATATTGCATTGGGCATTCAAGAGACGACCGTATGTGTTCTACATAAGGTCGGAATTGCATCTGAGACGCCTTCGGCGTTGCAGATTTCTATGGGAGGTGGCGGCTATTTGCTATTAAAAAACAGAAAGGCGTATGGTTCCCTGCATGGGACGTAGCCACCCCGTTACAGTTGGCACGTAAATGGCACGTTTTGTTTTTTTATGGGATAGGAAGACAAACGAGCCGGCGTGTCAACTGATGGAAAGCAATCAACGCCGCCCATAGACATCCGCAGCGCCACAAATAGTGCGGAAGCGTTGCCGACCTTTAAGGAAAGTGTCATTATGGGAGTGGGAGGGGGAGGATGTTGACCCTCCGGAACTCGGCCACTCGCCGTACAAAGCGCGGTAGCTAAACTATCACTCCGACGCCGGTTAGACGACGTCCTGTGGGGGAGACATGGTGGAAACTAACCTGCGCGACCTCCAAGTCAGTAACTGGCAGAAGGTAGAGTAAGGCCACGGTGGTTAAAGCTCTTTTCGGAGGCCAAGATCCATTTCGAGTCTCCGAGTTAGCGAGTTGAGTTAGAATAGAGTTAGTTTAGTTCTTTTCATGAAACAAGTATTATAAATTTAGTATTAGGTAAATTAATAATACTTGTTTCTATATGCTCGCTGTAATCTAAGCTCGCTTTAGTTCTCTTTAAAGTTATATAACTTTAAAGAGAACTAGAGCGAGCTTATATATTTATTTGTTTATTTATTATTATACATTATATCCTTGGCATCATATTAAAAAAATTTGCAAATATTCTGATTTATTTTTATTGCTTAACTATACTGAACAAATAAAAGATCACGTCATTTCTTTATAAATACCTAGATTCATTTTGTAGCTTTTGTGCAACGCAAACTCTAACAGGTGTTGGCAGAATGACCAGCGCTGTAGCCAGGCAACGAGCATTAAAGCTGAGCCAAGGCCTATCCTTTGGCATATTTATGTTATGTGGACAGTTAGAGCCTTTACTTAGCTAAGATCCGCGACAAACAAACAAAAACAGAATTTCTTTTTGTTTTTGTTTGCTTGTCGCGGATCTTAGCTAGATAAAAGCTCTAACTGTCCACACAGTAATGGATTTCCGCAAAGTAACGCCTGACTCCATAAATCATATTTATGTTAATTTTAAGTTATTCCGAAAATGTGTTTGTGTAGTGCTTTACTCTAATTTTTAGCTTAATTTTTATTTTAATTGTTACTATTATACCCTGTACAAGTTAGCTTGATCTTTTTGACAGATGTACATTTTTTTGATCGACATAACTTTGCAATGACGAACATATTATTTTCTTAATTTAATGATTTTAAAAAATGTAAAAATATTAAAAAAATACATATAACACAAAAGTCATTAAAGATTTGTACAATGTTACATCGGTCGGACGGATGGGACACGAATAACAGGCAGTATACAGTATAGACCGATGTAACATTGTACAAGCGTCTATTATTTTCAGTGTTCCTATTTAAATTTTACTTTGAAGCAATAAAAAGTCTTAAATTTTTCGGATAACGCTTGAATCTTTAGGCACTTTTGTGTTATATGTATTTTTACAATTTTTAAAATCATTAAATTAAGAAAATTATATGTTTGTCATTGCAAAGTTATGTCGATCAGAAAAATGTACATCTTTCAAAAAGATCAAGCTGACTTGTACAGGGTATAATGTTGTTTGTATTGTGCCTTGTATAAACAAATTATCTATCTATCTAAATTACTTGAACATGAAAGTATGGAAAGTAAAACACTTACTTGACTTTGCTTACGCGAGAGGTAGTGGAGCAAGGCAGTGTCAATGTTTGTGCAGGTTCGAAGACTGTGAACAGCGCTGATTCTGGTACCTCCGACAAGACAGGTGGCTGTTCCACCGGCTGAGAAGCACCTGGAAAAAGTATATAATGTGTAGCTACCTACTACAGAAAATATACTTAAAGAACAAATTCGCGGAACACGCTTTATTACTACACATTCGCGGAACGCGTATTGTTACTTCGCATTCGCGGAACGCGCTTTGATACTGCGCATTCGCGGAACGTGCTTTGTTGCTGCACAAGTTCAGTCGCGACCGCGTTTCCCGCACCCTGCACTCTTCTCTCGCCATTCATCTGTTATGTACATAATAGGTTCACTTGTATAAACGAAAAGAGTATTAATCCAGACTCCTGTTGCATCAATTTTCACTTAAGATACTATCTCTTACAAATGTTATATGCGCAAATAGTAATAAATATTTTCCATCCCATCACCTGGGCCACTAGCGTCAACTGACTGTCTACCACCGTGCGATTTGGTCGCGGTTTTCCCCCACGAACTGTGCAAATGTGGAACAATTTACCACCTGCGGTGAGTACGAGATAGGGCATTTGAAAGACGAGCGTATGTGAGCCACCACTCTGTGGAACCAGCTACCTTCGACGGTCTTTCCGAACCGATACGACATTGCCACCTTCAAAAAACAAGCCTACGAATAACAAAAAGTCCGGCAACGCTTCCGCGATTTCTGCGGTGTCGCGGTTGTCTATGAGCGGCGATGATTGCTTTCCATCAGGCGGCACGCTTACTCGTTTGCCCTCCTATCCCATAAAAAAAGTCATATTATATATTTTATTATTCTTTGTATATGTTTTTTTAAACTTACATAATGCAGTTAGCACTAAAAGTGCGGAAGTATTTTGGAGAAGTCCCATGTTCTGTAACAAAAAAATGTTTATTATTCACATGCAAAATCATTTTAAAGCCGTGCTTAGCTAACTAAATAAAGAAGAATGTTAACTCGGGCGTGACTCAAACCTGACTTCTCGTTATTTTTTTTTTATATATATTCACGCCTATCCCCCGAAGGGGTTGCCAGAGACAACAGAGCTTCATCCGCTACCATTCATCGCAGCGCGACGGTTCTCCTTTGGTCGGTTCTCGCCCTCGTGAGAATTAGGACGTGACGGGTGGCGAACCACGTCGCCGTCATTTTCAACAAATTATGTATATTAAATTCGCTTTTAGTGAATCCCACGAGCCGCAAGGGAGGATGGAGGTCAGTCCCAGCAGAGCCCTACATGCACCATAGTACCCGGGGGAGCCCGATCCCAGGACGGTCGGCACGCTTGCGACTAAGCTCGCCCTTAGCCATGCATCCTTTGGCACGTCAGACCGTGGATCGTGGAAGATATCTGGGCCATTTCTTTGTACCTTCTGTTACTTCTCTTTCTCCCTTCCATTATTAACATTTTAAAGTAAGCAATGCTTTGAGCCTTTGATGTTGAATATATTGTTGTGTTGAGCACAACAATATCAAGCCAAGCTATATTGTAATGCAATATTGTAATGGCTTATTACAACTTTTTTAAAATAAATGTTCAAGATGTCCATTAATGCGTGACAAGAACAGTTAGTAGAAAATAAATAGAAGGGAAGAAGTGGAAGTAAAGTGAAGTTAAGTGAAATCAGTGGTCGATTATAATTTTTTCGGATTCCCGAGCCCCAACTCGCAACAATATTTATTGGTCTATTATTATCAGAAGATTCGCATACTCATTTGTCTGATTTATAAACAAAACCTTAAGGTAAAATGCATGACAATTTCAAAAAACATTAACAACGACTGTATATGATATTTTCAATGATATATTAATATATTACACTCATTAAATAATCTTATTTATCAATACATTATATAATCGTTCATTTTAATTAATAATATCTACATTACGTTCCATCAGAATGGTCATTTGCATAAATATATTCAATAAGTATAAATTAATAAAGCTTATATTGTTGCCATTTCAAAAGTATGCGAATATGTAAAAAAATAATAGTACTTATATACAAAAATACACATAAAGTATTTTACATAAAAGAATTTATGTCAAACAAAGTATTTAAAATAAAGTATTTTTACATAAAAGAATTTATTTAAAACAAAAAGATTTTTTACATAAATAAAATGATAAGTTAATAAAAAAAATTATTTCTTACTATAGTTATATGCGTAACTAATTATTTAAATAATAATTAATTTATAGAATTATGATATTATCACAAAATTAATGGTTAACATATCATAAGTTTTTTACATGATAAACAAAAGTTGCGTGTGTCAATAATAAAAAAAAAATCAACGCACCTCGTTCGCTCGCAGCGTTGGCGGGAAAATGTTGCCGTAGTGCCCGCCGGCCGCACTTTATATATTGCACGACGCTCATCAAATAGCCATCTCATGTTATTAACCGCAGATGCCTACTCAACCTGTTTCGTAAGAGGATAATCTTAACGCTTGGTATTAATTGTTGTACTTCTCCCTTTTTACAATCATGCCTTGATTCATAATGACATAACAAAAGATTTACAGTGACAAATTACTATTGATTTGTTTTTTTTTTAAGGCCTTGAAAGCAATGGCTCATCGTACTCTTTGTACCATAACTTTATATGATATATATATATTGAATACACAAATTTTACATTGTACAGTTTCTACTTTCAAACGACATTAAAATATACCGAATATTAAGCAAAATATTTTTTTTAACCGTAAACATATGTCGATATCCAGATTTTTCCTTCGCATTTTAAAGGTCGAATATAGTGGGAAGGTTACGAAAGGTTCAAATCCCACTTGGTAACGACATTAAATGGGCTATATAAATTTTCGTGTCGCCAATAAAATTTAAATTCTGTTTGCGTTTATTCTAAATTAATGTCGCAGAGGGCATTCAATGTATTTCCAAAGTTGTTAGGACATTATTTTCATACAAGCGCTATAATTTCATTTTCGTTTTAATCATAAATTAAGTAATCATGTTCAGTTATCAACTAATTTATCATTAATGGAGTCAGGCGTTACTTTGCGAAAATCCATCACTATATGGACAGTCAAAAGTTTTACTTACCTAAGATCCGCGACAAGTTTTGCTTGTCGCGGATCTTAGCTAAGTAAAACTTTTGACCCTACCTTTAACTTTTGAGCTAAATAAAACTTTGACGCACCCCGGCTCTAGCCGAGCACGTAGAGTAGGGAACACTTCTACACCGGCCGCTTACACGAGATTCTCTCACGTACCCGGTCGGTTCTCACCCCCTAGATCTTATGTTCTATGGGACTAATAGATACTATAGTTACTTAAGTTCAATCCTCCCCTAATTGTTTAACGTAGAATCATGACGAATTTAAAATCAGCACACACACACATATGTGTACCTCTGACACGGCGTCAGGCCGATGGAGTCTGCGATTTGCGCAGATTCCCAATTACATTTTACTTGTCTATTTCATCATTCGTCAGTTTTAATTTTTTTTCTTAATCTTATTAATGTTATAACATTATAAACAGCATCAGTTATATTGTTAAATCGAAATTAATCGAATCGAAATGTTAAAATCGTAAAACGAAATTTCGTCACGCCTCACACTGCTAGAGAAACAATGGACCTATGATTTTTTTCCTTAGCAAATTAGTCTGCCGTTTCGGTGATATCCCTTGCTGGGTAGCAAGTCGCCGGCTCTCATCCATAAGGTCTTTTTTCTGTGGACCTCAAAATATCGTCGGTTATCCCGACGTCACTACTTCAGCGAGTGGCACAGAATACTGTGGCTAGATTTCAAGAGTGTGCCCAAAGTGGCGATCAATATTTAGACGAAATATAATATAATAATATTTAAAAAAATTCAACCCGCACTCCTGTTCTTCGTAAATGTTATTGAATTTAATTTCTATGCTTTGTAGCTTTTTTATGAGATAGGAAGGCAAACGAGCTGGTGTGTCGTTTAATGGAAAGCAATCAACGAAGTGTTGCCGGAATTTAAGAAAAGTATCATTATGGGAGGGGGGAGGTATCATTGGGCCTCCGGAATTCAACCACTCATTGGACGAAGCGCTGTAGCCAATCTACCACTCAGACGCAGGTCTTCTGCGGGATTGTGGTACCTCCCCGGGCGAACCGGCCCATTTATGCTACAGACAAATAGTAATATGTCATTCTTGACAAATTATTCGTCTGCAGCGTGGTTCTACCACTTCTTTTGACAATGTAATGCTGGCATCTGGACATCCTACACTGTTACGGGTGTATTAATTGATTTTATAACTGAAAAAAACTTCCAGAAGGATTTCTCAGACATTTTCCTCAACACTACAGATATATTTGTTTTATTTTCTATGCGGAAATCCCGACTTCAAACGTGCATAAACTAACTCATGTGTGATGTGGAGGTACGCAGGGTTGTCATTTGTGAGGAAATTTTTTAAAGATAACAAATATGTTTGAGGAAAAATCTGTAAAGGATATAGTCTTGAATAATAAGTGTTATCGTGCTTAAAATAGATTTAACTGATGTAATAAATAACTTTTTTACTCGTACTTACTTTTAATGTGTCAGTTCATAGACAACGTTTTTTTTTTACTACCAATAAATTATTCATCCTGATTCCCACGAGGGCGAGAAACAAGTAATGGAGAGCCGTTTCTCTGCGATGAATGTGAGAGTAAGAATGGATGAAAGGATGGATGAGTGTGGAGGAGGCGGGGAGGGTGTGCCGGGATCGTAGCGGATGGAGCTCTGTGGTCTCTGCCAACCCCTGCGGGGGATAGGCGTGAATATATAAAAAAAAATATTTATTAATAACACAAGACGACGAACAATTGGTTCAGTGGCGGGGCCACCCACCCAGGTAGTCTGGTCGTGGGTTCGATCCCCGCATCGGAATAAATATATGTATGGCCTATAGATATTTATTCCGAGTCTAGTAATCCCGCTAACCCGCATTGAACAAGCGTGAGCGGTGAGCTAACGTCCGATCCTCTAGAAATTTTCTTCTAAACGGGTTTAGTGCTACAGTATTAGTGGCCCAACTCTTATCCTGGAAGGCCTCAAAATGTCTACAAGTTCCTTGATCAAATCCTAAACAAGACTTTAAAATAGATTAGTACAGTAACGTGATACAGTACAGATCTTTAGGGGGTTTTATCTTCGATAAAAATGAAATTCTTCCAAATGAAATTAATTTATTTTTCTATTATATGTGTATTTAATGTACAATGAACATTTTTTTTATGGGATGGAGGGCTAACGAGCAGGCATGTCACCTGATGGAAAGCAATCAGCGCCGCCCATAGACATCCGCAGCGCCATAGGCAGTGCGGAAGCGTCGCCGACCTTTAAGGAAAGTGACATTATGGGTGTGGGAGGGAAAACGGGAGTGTGGGGAGGGGGAGGGTGTTGGGAACTCAGACCGCTCACCGGACGAAGCGCGGTAGCTAAGCCACCACTCAGACGCAGGTAAATATATGATGCAAATGTTATGATGCCATTCTTGACAAAGTATTCGTCTGCAATCGTCAGTAAAACAAAAAAATTATTCGACACCTTACTAAGAATCAATACGTTTCGTAATTATCGATTTTCATCTTTAGTATTATATTGTAATTATGTTTGTGAAGTAAATAAATAATATAAGTTAGTGACAACCCTAGCTTATTCATAATCAGGTCATGTGAGTCGGTAAGCAATCATTTAAAAACAAATCGTCCAAAGGAGTAAACAATAATTGGCAGATGTCTCTTATCTTCGATGATGTTTTCCTGCAGGTTTCTTTGGTCTGTATTATTTCTCCGTAAAAAACTCCTATGACCAGCATCTCACCGAACGGCTAAATTCTCTGGTATTGTGAAGGGATGTAATTTTTAAGCATATTTTATCGCTTTCACCATGGGAAATTATCCAAGGAATCGTTCGGAATAATTCCCGCCGCCGAATTCCACTACGGCACAATTCGCCACGAAGAAAAATTTGATCCCCACCATCTGGATGAGTGGCGATCTACTACGGTGCGTTTCTCTCGTAACTTCTTTCCACCCACCACCAGTTTGTGGAACTAGCTACCCTCGTGTCGTTTCAGAAAATTGGAACCTTCAAAAAACAAACCTATACATACACAAAAGGCCGGCAACGCTTCCGCGACTCCTGCGGTGTCGCGGTTGTCCATGGGCGGCGTTGATTGCTTTCCATCAGGGGACACGCTTGCTCGTTTGCCCTCCTATCCCATAAAAAAAAACCTAATCTGTTGAAAATGACGGCGACGTGGTTCGCCACCCATCACGTCCTGATTCTCACGACGGCGAAAAGCGACTAATGGAGAGCCGTTTCGCTGCGATGAATGGTAGCGGATGGAGCTCTGTGGTCTCTGCCAACCCCTGCGGGAGATAGGCGTAAATATATAAAAAAAATAATCACCAATGCATTGATCGAGTATACATACAAACCACAAGTAACATGATGCGTATAAGGGTCTATACACACCAACGCGACAGCGACTAGCAACGTAACATCGAACGAAACCGAATGTTCAATTAATTATACATTCCACTTTATTTTATTGAAGTGACACTTTATGTTCAGTTATAGGACTGTAGGATTTTCTGTGTTGTGGGGCACAAGGCTCTTTGCTTACTTATTAGTAGAATATAAAAACAGATATATCAAAACTGTAGAAAAAAAATAACATTTGAAAAAAACATTAACGAATATAAAATATGAATGAATGAAGTTGAATGATGAATAACAGGGCCGTCTTAAGCACATTCCGCGTCGGCGTGCGGGTAATCAGCCCGCGCCCTTGCTGTTGTAAAAAAACTCAATATAATTTTAATCTTTCAATTATTAATTTCTTAAAACTCTGTAATTTACAAAAAATGCACCAACAAAAATCAACATTTTAATATATACTCGTATTAATATTATATATTTCAATAAAATTTCCAATATCGGCGCCCCTTGGACTCCGCGCCCGGATGCGGCTGCACCCCTTGAAACCCCGGGTAAAGACCGCCCTGATAAATAATACTTTAATAATACAAATATAAACCTGTGTTTACAGGTGTGTATGTGAGTGTGTTATGTCTGTGAGGATGCATGTACATGATATGTTACTTTTAGTATTGACGACAAAGTTTAGCACATCATGCGTCGTTAATTTTTCATAAAATTCTTTTTTTGGGATAGGAAGGCAAATGAGCGGGCGTGTCACCTGATGGAAAGCAATCAACGCCCATAGACTTCAGCAGTGCCATAGGCAGTGCGGAAGCGTTGTCGACCTTTAAGGAAAGTGTCATTATGGGAGTGGGAACGGGAGAGGGAGGGTGTCGGGCCTCCGGAACTCAGACGCTCACCGTACACAGTGCGGTAGGTACCTACCGACGCTGGTTTTCTGCGGGAGTGGGTTACTTCCCCGTGCGTGCCGGTCCATTCGTGCTACAGACAAATATTATGCCATTCTTGATAAAGTGTTCGTCTGCGGCGTGGCTCTACCGCTAAAATTGCTCTCCGCTTCGCTGCCGGTCGCTCTTACTCTAGTGTAAGAGCACCCTTAACGCATCAACGCCGGTGTTGGCATTCATTGAGTCACCGCAAGGCCAAGACGCGTTTCCCTATCTGCGTATATACTGAGTAATGTTTACACTGCGCGGGATGCCCCGCTGTCTGTCTGTGCATCACCTTATAAGGTGGAGAGTTATTTTAATGATTGCCTTATTTTATTGTTTTTTATTTTTTTTTAACAACCCATATATATGTCCTACAGCTGAGCACGGGCCTCTTCATTTCTGGAGGAACGGACGTTAGCCCGCCACGCTTGTCCAATGCGGATTGGCGGGGTTACTTCATCTGTTGGCACGGCAGACCGTGGATTGGCGGAGAGGGATGAAAAGGATAGAGAAGAAAGAAAAGGGCAGGAAAGGAAATGTGGATTGGAGGGGAGGGTTACCAGACTCGGAATAAATATTTATATATATATATATATATATATATATATATATATATATATATATATATATATATATATATATATATATATATATATATATTATAAATCAGTTCTTTAAAATAACTGAAAATAATAATAGGATTTTCAATTATAAATAGACAAAGTTGCTCAAAACTATGCCTAAGTTAAAAAGAGAGACACTGAATATCTAAGAAATTTACATAACTATAACGGACCGGACCCGATGGAGACAGGTTGTCCATTTGAAGGGCTCTGGTGATCAGAGATCCTCATCAATCCGAAACCGATTAAGGAAGATACAGGCCTAAGACCAGCACTAAAGCTAAAGGTTATAAATTACTTATCTAGTTATAGTTTCCCTTATCGCAGTTCTGATAGTAAGTTATTAATTGGATATAGTTGATTTGAAGTTGTCGTAACTATTTATTAATTGTTTATTTATCTCGGGTTAAACCTTTTTGAAGTAAACCCCCGGATAATAGATAAATAGATCAGTATTATCTGATTTAATAAATACAGGTGACCCAGAACTCAACGTTAAGCCGAAATGGGGTGACAGGATTGACTGTAACCATCACGAGAAAAATCAAAAAAAAATCTGCATGGGATAGATTTGGTTTGAAAATTATAGGCATTTAAGAAAAACCTAGAAATTTGGTCAAACTGTAACCATTTTTCGGTTATTGTGGTTAATTTTTATTATTTTTATTAACTTTGGAACCGTAACCGTAAATAAGATTTCTAGAATCACAGTAAAAATATTGACACAATTGCCCCAAGTTTCCTAGAATTAAGACTATTTGTTGAACTATGAATTTAAAATTTTCAAAATTTTTAAAATTTTTTTAAAAAAGTACTAGACTACCTTGGCAAGTGCCATTACAAATTGGCGCATTGATTCTGGCGGGTTGTAAAATGGTACAATACTTGTTAATTTCATACTAAAAAAAAACGAGTAAAAAAATAAAAACCTCAAGTAACCCGATTTTTGCTAACCCATTTTACTCAGTTCAAATGTTTTTTATTCGCACAAGCTCTTGGTAGGTTCTTAATTTTAAAATCTTCAGATAGATTTTTTTTGATTTTCTCATGATGGTTACAATCAATCCTGTCACCCAGTTTCGGCTTGACGTTGAGTTCTGGGACAGGGTATAGCAATTTTTCAAAATAATAATCCAAAGCCTGACACCTATAATTATAAAAAAAAACAATGAACTTCCTTTTGTCTCAACATCACTCAATAAATTAAACATTCTTTTGTTATATTTTTTTTTCAATAGATTAAACCAGTGGTTCCAAACCTTTTTGTCGCCGCGGACCGCTCAACGTTTAATAATTCCCACGTGAAATCCTCCTGTCGCCGCCTGGCTCCAGCGAGCGGGGAGGACCAGCGACAGACCCAACGTAGGAATAGGTTCAGCCACATCTCGACGAAGCGAAGTCGTTAAAGGACGCCCATTGGGAACAGCGACATCTAGGACCGGGGGGCGGTCGCCCCTTTGAGTTGCTGCGCGAGCAGCGAGGTTCATCCCCGAGGCTCGATCCCATACACCTGTGGGTGTGGAAGCCCCATATGTATGTATGTATGTTTAATAATTTCTCCACGCATCGCTGAGAAGCACGTTGATTGTTCATCTTTGTTGTTTATTGATTTACACACCTTCTTTCCATCATGTCTACAACGCCACTGCCGCTCATATGACGTTACTCTCTTACTTCGAAACACACAATACTAAGAGAAATACTTAGCGAAAAAAAAATGAAAATAATTTATTTCATATTGTGAGGTCCGGTACCTATTGAGGCACGGCCCGGTACCGTTCCGAGGTACGGAGTTTGGGAACCACTGGATGAGATTATCTATGAAAATTGATTGTTCTTTGTAAATAAATGTAATAGATACAGTTATATGTGCACAAAATAATTCTACTTTGATATTGTTTTTTTTATATTTTAATTAAATTTTATAATATATTATATTTATCTTATTTTAATTATTTTTATGCGTGTTTTAGTTTTAACTAGCTGCACCAGATTGTAACTTTGTTTAGCCTGAAAATTAACTAGGAGGGAATTCCTATTATATACTCTAAGAACTTCATGTCCTGAGTATTTTATTTTATTTATTTTTCTTTTCGTGACAAGTTGACGGTACGTAATTTTACTAAGTCTAAATACTATATATAAATAATGTTTGGCACATCAACTTGGAAAAAGGTAATTTTATAAAACATACCGCTGAAGGTAGATGGCATTCTGTGGAACCAACTACTGTCAACGATTGATAATATCGTATCAGTTCGAAGATATTTTCTATATTTAATAGTGGTAGAGCCACGCTGCAGACGAATACTTTGTCAAGAATGGTATATATAATATTTGTCTGTAGCATGAATGGGCCGGCTTGCCCGGGAAAGTACCACAATCTCGCAGAAAACCGGCGTCTGAGAGGTAGCTTGACACCGCGCTTCGTACGGTGAGCGGCCGAGTTCCAGAGGCCCATCATCCTTCCCCTCCTCTCCCGTAATGACACTTTCCTTAAAGGTCGGCAACGCTTCCACAATGTCTATGGCGCTGCGAATGTCTATGGGCGGTGTTGAATGCTTTGCATCAGGTGACACGCCTGCTCGTTTGCCTTCCTAACCCATAAAAGAAATGTCAGGCGACACGAAGCAAATGAGTAGGTCATTTGCTTCCTTATCCGCTTAAAAATAATTAAAAAACAATTGTATTTATTATTATTATTTATAATAAATGAATGTATAATATATAAGACGATAGAGTTGTTATTATTAGTATTCTAGACACAAATAAAGCAATTATATAAACATATGTACAACCATGTCCGTCTGTCTGCATTTAAAGTACTTTGCATTTTTATTCTTAGTGCAACGCGTAAACAAAATGCAGTGCGAATAGAACATTACATTTTTTTTAACACTACTGCGTTATGAGATCTAAAGGATCTCTTACGGATTACGCTTTTTACGGGAAGTCATAACATTAAATCTTATAGTATTAGATGTTGTTCAAACAATATATCCCATCACAATCCCATGGTACGCATTTGTCCCCTATACAATAATATACCATAATACCCGGGGCTCCCCCGAGCCAAAAGGCTTTCCAAATAAAAATAAAATAAAATAAACATGAAATAAAAGAAAAAATGGAGTTATATTTCATTTTTATTTCTTTAAGGATAAAGGCACAGCTACATTATGACTACATGACTATTTCTTCTTGCGGTATGAATTAAGCAACGAAGAGTAGGGTCTCAGAGTACACGTCTCCATGTTCATTGGCCGCTCTGCAGCCGTAATACCCAGTGTCGGACTTCTTGACACCGCTGAAGTGGATATCAGCAACGGTCCTGTTGCCGGAGCTGGAGTGCTGGACCTCTACAGCATCGGGTAGAGGACGAGCGTTGTAAGTCCAGGTGATTTCAGCTGTTGGAACGCTGAGCACTTGGCAAGGGAGGGTCACGGTATCGCCTTGCTTCACAGACAATTGCGCTTGAGGTTTCTTGTCGAACCGTGGTGCACCTAAAGACGAATATTTGAAAATACAGATAAAACAGCAATAGCTCGGTGAATAAGGACCGGGCTTACGATCTGCAGTCACGAGTTCATATCTTCCATTGGATCTTTTGATTTTCTTTTGACCATTTCCCAGCACAAGCATTATTAGCTCAGTTAAGAATGGTTCACAAGAATTCTAGGTATTTTTAAAAATATTACTAGTCTTCTTTCTACTATGGTGCGTTTTTCTCGAAACTTCTTTCCACGCATCACCATTCTATGGAACCAGCTACCTTCGGCGGTCTTTCCGAACCGATACGACATTGGCACCTTCAAAAAACAAGCCTACTGTAGTGATACATTGATAAATGTATTGAATATATCAAAACATTTTATATTATATTACTTATTTTTACATTTGTAATTTTAAAATTTAAAATAAAAAAGAAATAAATTGTTGTATAAAAACAAAATGATTTTCGACTGACGTCTTTCGATTGACATATCATCTTTCCGACATAAGAAATTGAGATTGAATATAAAATGTAAAGTGAAAAGTGAAATTCATTAATATGAAATATATAATGTAATATTAGAATATAATTAAATTATATATTAATATGAAAGGTACGGTGATACATCAATTTCATTTGGAAGAATTAAGAGGGTAGGGGGAGAGAAGATGTACCCATAACGGTTGTTCTTAGGCTCTAGTAACAATTATGAAAATTGTAGTTAGAGCATTTAATTTTATGAAGTTTTGTATATTTCTTCGATAATTCTATGCCAATTAAGCTGCATACAAAAACTTGAAAATTAGAAGAAAACTTCAAGTTCCTTCGGAACTCAACCGCTCACTGGACGAGGCGCAGTAGCTAAGCTACCACTCAAACGCCGTGTTTCTGCGGGAATGTGGTACTTCCCCGGGCGAGCCGGCCCATTTATGCTAAAGACAAATAATGCGTGTCTGTACCACTACGAAAAAAATAAATAGAGAAAGATTGTTGGAGGCATACTCACTGACAACCGTAAGGTGCATGGAGTGTTCCTTCGGCTTCCCGACTTTATTGTCCACCTTGCAGGTGTAGGTCCCCTGGTCGGATAGCCAGACATCGCGGATGAGGAGCCTCTTGCCCCTGCTGCGGTTGTGCCTCGTGACGCGGTCCCCCGGCTCATTGTTCACATTCTGGCCGTCCTTGTACCAGTCCGGCGGTGTCAGAGGGCTGGAGAAAGTGACACCAAAATTCTCAAGTGTCGTTACTTTGACGTGTACCATTTATGGTACACGTTAAGTCCATGTGTACCATTTTTGGCACACGTTAATCTTGATCTTCGAACCACGTATTTATGGTACATGTTAAATTTGAGCATCAGATCACGTGTACCATTTATGGTACACGTAAAACTCGAACCTAGTATACCATTTACCAGTACACGTTCAACTTGACGTTCAAACCACGTGTACCGTTTTATGGTACACGTTAAACATAACCTTCAAGACACGCATATCATTTATGGTACACATTTAACGACCTTCAGACCGCATGTACCATTTATGCTACACGTTAAACTACCTTCCACCACATTGAACTCATGTACCATAAATGGTACACGATTGTACATGAAATCAAACTACTCTAAACAAGCCAACGCGTCTCAGATGCGTCGCCGATCTTTTGTTAATATTGTAAATACGCTCGTTTCTTGTATACCCATACGTCGTATTGACGTTAGAATACTGCAGGTAGTAAATTGTTCCACATTTGCGCAGTTCGTGGCAGAAAACTGACAGAATCACACGCTGTTGGACACATTTTTCAACGGCACGCGAAAACCAAACGAGATAATGGGGTGCTCCTCGAACAAACATTGATTGAGGACTCAAGGCGCTACCACAAGGTGTAACGTTTTCGGCATATCTCCGAAAAAAAGAAATTCGCGACCGGAATTTTCCGAAATTTCAAGCTTAGTCTGGGTCCGGTTGCACCAAGTACGTAAATGTTTTGACGGGTTTTGTATGAATTCAACGAGTAAGAATTTCAGGAAAAATAAGGAGGCCGAGAAACCTCAATCCAGGTGATGCGGATGGAAAGTATTTTTATGTGGACAGTCAAAAGTTTTACTTAGCTAGGATCCGCGACAAGCAAAATAATAACAGAAAATTAATAATGTGTGTTTTTGTGTGTGTGTGTTGCGGATCTTAGTTAAGTAAAACTTTTGACTGTCCACATAGTGATGGATTTCCGCAAGTAACGCCTGTCTCCATCAATAAGTATTTTTATGACACGTAATTCGATAGTGGAACTTTGCGACTTATCGAAGATTAAACAACTCCTCAAAGTATCATCTACCATTCGCCGTAATAAATTTAATACAGTACGCAGAGAGATGATACATCTTTGCTTACAGTTCGCGTCTATCTTAAATCCTGTGATCGCCGACGATTCGGGATGCTCTCCTTTGTTTGGGGTCAAATGCAGCTGGTACTAAATAATAAATAAATGTACTAATAAATAATACTTAATAAGAATTTTATAAACATACCTTGACCAAATTAGAAGGAAAACCCAGCTCAAGAGTAACCTTACCCGGCGAGCTTACATGAAGAGACTGACGAATGTGGATGAAGCAAATAAAGTGTGCCGAGACCGTACCAGATAAGAGTCTGTGGTCTGCATAGCCCTATGGGAAACAGGCGTGACGATATGTATGTATGTAAGAATTTTATTTACTCACGTTCCCCCGTAGATGCAGTACAGCATGAGAACGTCGCCGACTTTCGCAGTCGTGTCCTGACTTAGAAACTGTTCAACCAACTCGCTGTAGTCTTTGCCGTCGTTGGACGCAACATCCTCTATGTAGTGCTCAGCTATGTTAACTGGTGAGGAAGTGGCTGGTGAAGAAGCCAAGCACACATATTTGAAATTACTATATGCATCCGTCTTGTTAACGCTGGAGAACCAGAGCGTGCCGTCAGGGGATACAGTGATGCGTGGATCCAAAACCTCGTGAGACACACTAGGGTCACTTTCAAATTGAACCCTCCAGGTGATCTTGGGAGATGGGTAAGCATCCGGTATTGGGCAGTCCAGTTTGAACGGTTGACCTTCCACGGGCTTGTGTCTTTGGGCTGTTACTTTAGGAGCGTTAAGATAAGCCTTCTTTACAGATATGGTTCTTGTGCTGGCGACTCCAAAGTTGGATTCCGCGAAGCATTGGTACTGCCCTTCATCTCCATCTTTGGGTTGGAGGAATACGATTGTTCCCTCATTTTCACGATTGATCACGTCCGCATGGGATTTCAAATCGAATGGCTTTCCGTTTTTCCGCCAGGAGAACCTGTAGAAGAGAATAAAAAGCATTATTATTGTAGACTTGTTTTTTAATGTCGTATCGTACCGTACAGAATAGCCACTATCCAGATGGTGGGGATGACATTTTCCTTTGTGGTGGGTTCTACGAATGTGGAATACAGCGGCAGGAATTATTCAAAACAATACCGCGGAGCACTTCCCATGGTAAAGGCGATAAAAACGCGGAGCTTCTGTAGCATTTTTTCTCCTTCCACAGTGCTAGACAATCAGACGTTCGGTGAGATCTTGGTAATCGACGATTCAAAACGCATGATGTTAAATGCAGTGTAGAGGAAGAAGTTGATATTGGGGTACCCCCACCTAGAGATGAGACCAGAATTCCATGTGCATGTGGACAGTTAAAAGTTTTACTTAGCTAAGATCCGCGACAAGCAAACAATAACAGAAAATTAATAATGGGCCTTTGGGAAGTGAAGACTACGGAAGACTTCCGTAGAGTCTACTATACCTGAAGATGCCTCGTGTTGGGGCGAAACACGTGTCGTTTACAAGATGGAAGAGTGGTAATGTGTGTTTGGTGTTGTGTATAGTGGTTGGTGGATGGAGAATTGATGGCCGATTTTCGGTAAGTTTTTGGTTGACCTTCCAAATAAATCCACTTAATCCAGCAAAAAACACACATTATTAATTTTCTGTTATTGTTTGCTTGTCACGGATCTTAGCTAAGTAAAACTTTTGACTGTTCACATAGTGATGGATTTCCACAAAGTAACGCCTGACTCCATTTTTTTTATTTATGAGATAGGAGGGCAAACGAGCAAGCGTGTCGCCTGATGGAAAGCAATCAACGCCGCCCATGGACAACCGCGACACCGCAGGAGTCGCGGAAGCGTTGCCGGCCTTTTAGGATGCGAGGAGATGATCGGGATAAAGCGCCGTGGACTGTTGATTATGGATGCCGAATTCCTGACAACTTACTTGACGTTCTGGCTGCGGGAAGTGGTTTTGCAAGGCAACGTCAACGGTTGAGCTGGATCAGACACTGTGAATAAGACCGAGTCTGACGCCTCGACCAGTACAGGGTGGTCTACTGGTTGAGAAGAGCCTGTGAAATATAACAATAGTTATTCTCAAAGAACTTTGTTTGGGGACAACAGGGCAGGTGGCCGAAAAGAGGGATAGTCCCGTTCAAAACAGGAAGTATGGTCTTTTTTAAAACAATAGCTATGTATGGTACTTGTTTCAAATTAAATATTATAAATTATATACATAAAATGTAATTTCTTACATCGAAATAAAAAAATTGAGTTTGATTTTAATAGTTATTTTTGTTAATTTTGAGTTTTAATTTTAGCTATTATAGAATATATCGAAAAAACGCCGGAATGGAGCATCTGGTGGCTCAATCCAATGTAATCGGTGAGAATGAGGCTCACCGACTTCGTTAGCTGGGCGACGTTAAGAGGATGGGGGAGGATTGCGCAGCCAAGAGAGCGTATGTGGGTCGTCCAACTGGACGACGTCTTGTGGGGCGCCGATATGGTGGAGGATGTTTTCGGAACCTTCAAATCTGCAAGTAGCAGGAGGTAGCGCAGGACAGGGCACAGTGGCCTAAGATCTGTTTAGAGGCCAAGATTGATTTTGGGTCGCTGCGCCAACAAAGATAGTTAGTTTTAGAATATATAGACATTATTCGTATTTACCAATAACTGTTTCGTATGAGGGCTTATGTCCATTGGTATAAACTCTTATTTCACTGAAAAAAAAGTTATTCCTATTGGGATAAACTATATGTGGGACTTTTCGCGCCAACTTAAATCAGTGCCGTTGTGTTTTAGTTTCATTTTTATAATCTTCAATTATTATAAGTGAAGTGATATGAAATAAACGCATGTATTGTAACTTTTTAAGTTGAATGAAAAAGTCCAAAGAAGGTTTTGGTAAAATGGCCACCATTTTATCAAGACGCCTAAGTAAGAACGTGATAAGTGGCCTAGTTACAATTCAAGAGATTTGATATTACTGTATATAACTTGACACTGGCATAATAGTTATAACTAATTGCCCTCAAAGAAAAAAATATGGAAACTATGTGTGCTATTTTTTTAAAACTAAAACGAGTACAGGCCGTATATTAATTATAATTAAATACTTACACATAACTATCAACGCTGCCAGCGCTATCATATTTTTATATAACCCCATTGTGAGTCCAATGTCCTGAAGCAAAGATAATTAGTAAAGTCAACCGTTAGTGCAATAATCCATTATAATAATAGAGATAAAATTAAATTTATGTACTAATTATGAGATAAAATTAACATAACATACAGATATATTATACTAAATATAGTATAGTTTAATTAAAATTATACCGAATCAGCAAAAGTGAAGTTGCAATAAAAAAATAAGATAAAATGAGAAAATATATTAACAAAAATCCATATAAAGTTATCACAGAGCAGCTACCTATTTGTCCAGAGCAGATACCTATCTGTCAACGAGGAATAAAAAATAATTAAGAAATTTAAAAATAGTTTTCGAACGTACCTTCGCGTGTTGGCGGGAAAGACTGACATTTACCTGTCGACAATTGCATTTTATAATGGCGGTTAGGCGTCAGCTGATGTCTCATGTAAAGTCCCGCCGATACCCTTATAGTTTCGCTGTACATATTTACGAGTAGGTATTACAAATAAACGATTGATGTTATATTTCCAATTACGATAATACGATAATTTCTAAGTAATGAATTGTTGGAATCAAACAGGAAGAAAAATATATGTCGTATAAATAATGATATAATATAATATTTCATTAAGGGAATATTTTGATTGCCATTATATTGCATTTCTAGGCACGGGTGTAAAGCTAGTATATATCCTTATATATTTAAATGGGGGCAATTTTAGGAAGGATATACACTAGCTTTTTTAATTACATACACGCCACAATGAACCCTAGTTTTTATAGAAAAGAAAGGCAAACGAGTAAGTGACCGGTATGCCCGTATAAAAAGTGGTTCACCTGATGGTGAATGACTGTCGCAGTCCATGAACTAATGAATTACCAACGCACAACAAATATGTCGGTTCCTTTCATACCCCGGCCAAATAATGAAAAGAATGTTTAATAACAAGGCGTTGCCTAGCAACCGATCTGCCTATATTAACAACCTTTTTTCAATTCCTATTGCAGATGGCGATGTTAGACTTAACAAATACCATCCTTCTGCCTCACAATTAAGTCGTATATGTATTATTCACTTAGACGAATTAATCGAACTATATTGTATAATACACCACCATAATCCTATCCTACTAATATTATAAATGCGAAAGTTTGCGAGTATGGATGTATGTTTGTTACTCTTTCACGAAATAACTACTGGACGGATTTAGATAAAACTTTACTTTAGTAATATAGGTTATACATCGGAATAACATATAGGCTACAATTTGTAATGATTTTATGTAATTTTGGTCGTAATATAATTTTACTATTAAGTAAAAAAAAATATATTTATTTAAAATGATCTGTCACGGAACTTAATGTGGCAAACAAAAGTCCACACTAGTTACACAATATAACTGATAAAAATATAAGATTATGAAAATGAAACAAAAGCACAACGTCAGTGATGTAAGTTGGTGGCAAAAGTCGACGGCTGTGTTTTTTCTTTTCTTTGATGGCAATTACTTATAACTATTATTCCCGTTTATTAATGGAGTCAGGCGTTACTTTGCGGAAATCCATCCCTATGTAGCTTTTACTTAGCTAAGATCCGCGACAAGCAAAACATTTTCGGTTGTCTTCCGTAGAGTCTACTATACCTGAAGATGCCTCGTGTTGGGGCAAAACACGTGTCGCTACCACTCAGACGACTTTCTGCGGCAGTGTGATACTTCCCCGGGCGAGCTGGCCCATTCAAAGCTACAGACAAATACATATTATGCCATTCCTGACAAAGTATTCGTCTGCAGAGTAGCTTTACCATCCCTTTTTAGATTTTTGTCATTTGGGATATTTTGTTACAAAAACATCTTTTCAACCTAGTTCCGTATAGTAATGTATTATAAATATTTTTTTTGTTATATATTCACGCCTATCCCCCGCAGGGGTTGGCAGAGACACAGAGCTCCGTCCGCTACCATTCATCGCAGCGAAACGGCCCTCCATTAGTTCGCTTTTCGCCCTCGTGAGAATCAGTGATCTTATAAATAAGTGAAGTGTAATGAATCTAAAGCCTTTATTTTTAACAGTTATGTTTTTTAACGATGAAATATGGTCCAATAAGTAGATAATAAGACAATGCCGTTTATAAATACACAAAGCTGAATTGCACTAAATTTTTTACTGTGACCAAATGCATAGTTAAATGTTTTATGAGTTTTCCTCGTAATATTATTGTAGTTAACAATAAAATTCGCAAGTGTTGCATTCTAGGTAATGTTATCTAAAGGTTGTTCGTGCAGATAACACTAAATACATTCACGCTTACATCATCAAGGTAGATACTAGGATAAAACATCAATAAATATATAAGGTAGATGCCTTTACATATATGTACCCTGTACAAGTTAGCTTGATCTTTTTGACAGATGTAATTTTTTCTGATCGACATAACTTTGCAATGACGAACATGTTATTTTCTTAATTTAATGGTTTTAAAAATTGTAAAATAAAAAAATATATATAACACAAAAGTCCCTAAAGATTCAAGCGTTATCCGAAAATTTTAAGACTTTTTATTGCTTCAAAGTAAAATTTAAATAGGAACACTGAAAATAATAGACGCTTGTACAATGTTACATCGGTCGGACGGATGGGACACAAATAACAGGCAGTATACAGTATAGAACGATGTAACATTGTACAAGCGTCTATAATTTTCAGTGTTCCTATTTAAAATTTACTTTGAAGCAATAAAACGTCTTAAAATTTTCGGATAACTCTTGAATCTTTAGGGACTTTTGTGTTATATGTATTTTATTTAATATTTTTACAATTTTTAAAATCATTAAATTAAGAAAACAATATGTTCGTCTTTGCAAAGTTATGTCGGTCAGAAAAATTTACATCTGTCAAAAAGATCAAGCTGACTTGTACAGGGTATAGTCATTTTCACAAAAACGTAGTTCAAATGTTATCTTTATTATAAATTTATTCTTTATTGTAACTAAACGTAAAACAAAAATATGGAGCAGTTAATGAGGTTAATATTTATATACAAAGTACGGTCTTATCGGTCATAATGATTTCTTCCAGACAACCTTTGAGTGGATACGGTGTTAAAGTTGATATATCTAGTGGATTATTGACATGAATAATAGAAATTATTCAAATACACGACTATATAATAAATATATACTACGCACGACGTCTTAGAAGCATTAATTAGAAGATGTCGAGCTCGTATCAGAGTCGGTGGCAGACAATTCGAACACCTTCTATGAAATAAAGATTGATTTATCTACTACAACTTAACGCTTTTCTTGTAACAATTTAAGACAATATTATTTTTTCTTTCTTCAGTCTAGTTTACTCTTTTTGCATCTTAAAGTTAAATAAACTTATGTTTTATACCATTTTGTTATTTACATTAACTGCGTATATTTTTGAAACAGTTGGCCGCTTAGGTCTTCATACGTTTTTTTTTTTCACGAAAGGCTCTCAAACTTTGTCAAAATTATTTTTTTATCACATGTCATGCTAAAAACTGCAGTTGATATTCTTTTTTACCAAGAAAGTACAATAGATACTCATACTCTTTACTGCATTTCGAATAGAATGATAGGTGCATGAGGAAAAAGTCCACGAGGAAAAAGATAACACCAAAAACAAAACAAATTTCATTAATTTGTGGCTTTGGTGTACATGTAAGTACAGTAAGGTCAATAAAAACGCATTTTTTTTAAAAAGCCTCATATTTTTGGCACCACTTGCAATATATTTTTTGTAGATTTTTATTAGAGCGCCTGATGGCCGTACTATTCGGCGCTGCAGGATTATTCATTCTTTCTGGGACACCATGTATATATATATATATATATATATATATATATATATATATATATATATACACATAATCATCACGCCTATTTTCCGTACGGGTAGGCAGAGACCATAGAACCCTGCATGCTGAGGTAAGGCACCATAGTACCCGGGGGATCCCAATCCCGGCAAAGCATGCTTGTCAAGCAAACTCGCCCCTAGCCACCATCTACCAAACGCCACAGATATAAAGCGCAGCGTAACTTAAATAAATTTCAAATAAACTAAATTCCACATACCCCTAGCATTTTCATAAAAATATGGCCATATGAAATAAGGAAACTAAAGTGTAAGTAGTAAAATATATTTTCTAAGTACATTACATTCTTAGTAAATAAATATATTTTACTGAGAATGTAAATAATAAAATATATTTTCAGTATGAATACATAGTAACAAATTCTGAATAAGTTGGATCGTGCTTATCTGTCAATGATATTTCTAAGGATTATCTTACCTATTGAACAAAAAGTTATTATTCAATTTGCATTATAATAAAGAACTATATCTATTGTTGATAATACAGTACTCGTTAGTAGAACTATTCAGTTAATCTTTTCATATGCAATCCTGGTTAATGACGCGCGGTATTTTACCTATTGTATGACTAATCAACTGTTGAAAATGTATAATAATATAATATTTGCATTTTATCGTCCGGTAAAATTAGGCCAAAAAATAACAGCAAAAGTACATAAATTCCCATCCAGCTGAAAGTGAGTAAAAATGTTCAAAACATAATTAAAAACAACATTTCAAAAACGACCTATTGGCTTAGTGGCGGGACCCTCCGCCCACGGAGTCAATGGTCGCGGGTTCGATTCCCGCATCGGAATATATATATATATATATAAATATTTATTCCGAATCTGGTAACCCCCCCCCCCAATCCACATTTCCGTTCCTGCCCTTTCCTTTCTTCTCTATCCTTTCCCTTCCTCTCTGCCAAAGGATGCGTGGCTAAGGGCGAGCTTAGTCGCAAGCGTGCCGACCGTCCCGGGATCGGGCTCCCCCGGGTACTATGATGCCTTACCTCAGTATGCAGGGCTGCTCGTGAGATTCACTAACACGAATTTAATATACCTAATTTGTTGAAAAATGACGGTGACATGGTTCACCACCCGTCACGTCTTGATTCTCACTAGGGCGAAAAGCGACCAATGGAGAGCCGTTTCGCTGCGATGAATGGTAGCGGATGGAGCTCTGTGGTCTCTGCCAACCCCTGCGGGGGATAGGCGTGAATATATAAAAATAATATAATATTTATTACTGTCACAGTTGCACCGAAATTTTACAAGAAGCCACAGGATCAGTTGTCGTGATGCAAGGCGAGACCGTGTTACCCTGCGTTGTCAAGTGCTCAGTGTACCTACAGCTGGAGTCACCTGGACTTACAACGCTCGTCCTCTGCCCGATGCTGTAGAGGTCAGTTCCGGCAACAGGACTGTCGCTGATATCCAGCGAAATTCCTGTTGCCGGAGCTTCAGCGACATGGACATGACGGCTGCAGAGCGACCAATGAATATGGCGACGTGTGCGCTGAGATCCTACTCCTTGTTAAGTAAAAAATAATGATTACTTGACAACATAATATGAACAGATAGTAAATGTAGAAAAGTTTATTCATATAATTGTATATATTGTATCCTGTGATATCTGTTATAAATCTATCGCTATGGTGATCTCATCATGGTGGTGAGCTCCCCCAATTTAGGTAAACGGTACGTTTGAAAAGCATTCCATCATGCATTTCATAAGTAAGAGTCAAAGTCTATTCAGCAAAAATCCTAAAAACCCTTATTCTTCTAGAGCCATAGATTCCCTAAAACGGTCGATGTTATATACTATGTGGACAGTTAGAACTTTTGCTTAGCTAAGATCAATAGAAAAAAAATGTGCTCGCCCCCGTACGTACGCTCTCGTCTTGTGCCTCACCAGCTTGGTGGGCACTGGTATCAGATCAGACAGACATAGCGCAAACGCGTTCCCATCCAGCAGAATCTGGCTCTGCGCGCCATTATGGGGGCGGCTCGCTATGTACGAAATGCACGCTATGTCTAGTTATTTAAGGGTCATAGCGAGAGACCTCAGAGTGGAAAGCATCCGTGTGTTTGTGGTCGGGTCGGCTCAGAAGATGTTTGACCGAGCTGACAATGGACCAGATACTCACTTAAAAAAATTAACGCCCTTGCATGCGCGTCCACCCGAGGGACGTGAGCTTCTCCAGTTGCCACCCGGCCCCCAATGGGGGAGAGCACATGAGCGATGGGCTCGATTAGGATGATTCTACCTACTCCAGAGAGACGACGCAACCTCAAAACTCAGGACGCCTAAAAACGCCGCTGGGAACAGCGGATTTTGCTACCAGGGAGCTGTCGCCCTTTCAAGATGCCGCACGAGATGTGGGGTTTACCTCCGAGGCTCGTTCTCACACCCCCCAAACACGCGTGGGTGTGGGAGACCCGTTTTGACTGCTTGTCGCGCGGGAGCGCCAGTCCTCAAAAGTCGTCCGTCTGGTGATGAATGTCACTCTCTCACAAATTGTTGAATTTACGCGCGAAGATTTTTATCAAAATTTATTTTGTAATAAAATAAACGTGAATTATTATATATTAATATATTATAGAATATGTATTCATTTATAATAATTGTAATTATATAAATGTATTGAAACAATCGCAAATAAATATTATTTTAAAAATATGAATGATAGGACAGAACGAAGGATTTAGCGGGAAGAAAAGAAAGTAAAGGAAGAAGAGTACAGTTACTCAAAAATGCAACCACTTAACTCAGATATTCTCTGAGGATGTCATGATCCAAGGCTCTACCCAAAGCCGCGAGGAAAATTTAGGATTCAATCTTATGCTTCAGCTAACCCACTATTTTACATACCAATATTTTAAAATTTAGAAATAGTATTTCGGAGTAATTTTAAATACAATTAATTTTACATACAAATTTATGTAAAATTATATTTGTGTTTATTTTAAATATAAAGTACGTATTGGCTATGGTCTAGAGTTCGACAGCCAAAGTAAGTTCGACATCCCGTATAAGTGAGTTCTTGACTATGTATTCGCTCTGCCACTTTTGAAATAAATTAATTGTTTGCGACAATTACAAATAGTAATTTAACAAGAACACTCTCATCGTGTATTATATTCTGAATATATATTTTGCTTGTTTTTATACATCTATGTTCGATCGGAGCTCTTTTAAATCGATGTTCCAACCCGCCAATCGGTGTATACAAACCCCACAATTCATGCTGTGGAGAAACAAATAAGTTTCTTAACTATCGATTACGTTGAATCGATTCGATGGATCGATTGAAGAATACGAGCGCTTGGGTGACCTAGGGCACGTTTGCGATGGTCTGTTTGTGCACGGAAGATTTGGACGAGGGGGCTTACAACCCTCTTTAGGGCAAACAAAACGTTTCTTCGGCTCCACCTTAGTCGTTGGCCAGGACGGGATTGGCGTCCAAGGATCAAAACTTCTCGAACACACCACCCCATCTATTCGATTTTCCTCTGATTTGTTGCTTTTGTACTTAAAGCGAAGGTCTGTTTGATCGTCTATCTCCTTAAAGCCCAACATGATATCCGTGGTCAGCGAAGCTTTTGAAGCACGGTGAGTGATCTTAGATGCTGCAGAGATACTATCGCAAGAATTGACGGTAAAAACTGGCAGTCCATACGTTCTGACTGGCATCAAAACATGTAGAATTAAAGTGATCATATCCAGAAATTTGTTCCCCACGTAATATCTGCAACGATCACTCTTATCGACTTTGCAAGGGTCAAGTAAAGATGTTCTTGGACACGTTTCAGAGGGACAGAGGGATGCCTCCTCGTTTTGAGGACAAATTGGTGGCATTCCTGAGCAGGAACAAATTGATGCTTTGGCACAAGGGTTCTTTGGAGGCGCACAAGGATCCTTTGGAGGAGGGCATGGAGGGCAAGGATCTTTTGGTGGAGCACATGGATCCTTTGGAGGCGGGCATTCCTTTGGAGGGGGACATGGAGCCTTTGGAGGAGGGCAGGGATCTTTTGTCGGAGCATAAGGATTCTTTGGCGGAGAACAAGGTGCCTTTGGAGCAGAGCAGGCAGCCTTTGCTGGGGGACAAGGAGCCTTTTTCGCGGGAGGTGGGCAAGGCGATTTGTGTTCAGTTTCACTTGGCGAGCGAACCCTTTTACATGGGTTGGGTGAACAAACCCTTGGTGGGCCTCTTCTGTCCAATGGTGGCAAACATCTACTTAAAACTACTCCCTCCGTTGATCCGGAATTGCTTTGCTGTTTTGCCAGAACTGTGATTCTCTTCAGCTCTTCTGCATTGGAAGTGCTATTTACAACGGTGGAATTATTCAAAGGTGATATTGTCGTAACATCATCAGGTATGCTACCCTCAGTTTTACTGTTGTTGTATAAATAGTTACCAGTATATGATTTCTGTGGATCAACAACTACAGCAGAAAGCATCTCTGTAGTTTGCATATGTTCATTTTTCAATGCCTGTTCAGTTGATCTTAAAGCTTTGTCGAGCGTTGGTTCCAAAGATGAAATAGAATCTTCCTTGTTATCTGTATCTTTGAGAGATGATTTCAATTCCTCTTCGGACGGCGTTACAATTTCTTGACTAGAGATTGCCGTGTTTGCGGAAACTATAGGTAATGCTGCAATATCATTCATGGTTAAAGGATATGTAGCATCAGATAGTTCCAGTGTAGTTAATACTCTCCGTCTAGAAGATTCTTTCTCGATAAACGTTACAAAATTATCATCAGTGTGGTGTGGCGTAATTTTTTCGGCTTGAAACGTATATTGAAGATCGAAATCCTTACACAACTCGTATTGACTGCGAATGGGTATGGTGGGAGATAGCAGCGTGTTTGGGAAGATGCTGTGTTTTGGAGTATCATCTTTATCTTTTGAACTACGTTCTACAGATATATTAGATCGACTTGTGTTTTGTATGTCAAGTCTGTTGGAATCTAAAGTTTGCATCCTCACTACTTGTGGTTTATATGTAGTCTTTCTAACTGGTCTATCTGCAAATTGGTCATGTATTTTGGAACCTCTGTGTGGATCGACCACACACGTCACGTTTTGATAGGGGTTAGCTATATTGGTATTTTTAATTTCCCCGACAATTTTACCGTCAATTTCCTTGGTTGAAATATTCATCATTCGTATAGCGATTTCATCTAATTTATTTTGTTTAGCTTTCGTACCAGGAAATATAGAAGGGTGTCCTAAAACTTTTGGGGGTGAGTGAAGTCCTTCAGTGCGAGATTTATCAGGGTCACCAAGAGACCGTTCTTCATTTGTTTCAACTCTTTGGGTAAGCTTCTCTTCCTCAATCCTATCTGTGGTCATTTGTAAAGTGCTGTCATATTTTTCTGTACCAAACAGTTGTGCTATAAGTTTCTCGCATTTTAATTTGTTATTTCCACAATGGCTATTTCCTAGATTAGTGTGAGCATTTTTTGTGGCACTACGCAAATGATCCAACCGCACTGTAGAAAAAAAAGAACATTTATTTTATTATTCAAGAACATTTCTTTTTGCCAACTTACATCAGTGACATTGTATTTTTATTTCATTTTCGTAGTCTTATTATCAGATATTGTACAATATAGTTCCATTGAGGCATATAAGTGGAATGATACGAAAAAAATGCTTGCACCGTGATTTTTTGAGTTGTCTGCAGAAGTCCAAAGGTTTCGGGAGAATAACGACCATTTTTTTATATGGGATAGGAGGGCAAACGAGCAAGCGTATTGGTTGATGGAAAGCAATCGACGCCACCCTTAGACAACCGCGACACCGCAGGAGTCATGGAAGTGTTGCTGGCCTTTACCAAGACATGACAAGCTGACTAATACATTTTAAGATACATGATGTTATGACATTTTACTTGACACTGGCATAATAGTTATAGCTAATTGCCATCAAAAACAAGAAAAACACCAATAACTGAAACGTTGTATAGATCAACAAAAACACATAAAAGGTATTTTAAATAAAAAAATTTTATAGGCATATGCTTTTTGAGTATGACAACTACATTTAAAAGGAATTAGATATTATAAGGTAGTATAGTGTATAGTTAGTATAGTGTATAGTACTCTCTTACGGTGCCGAGACGTGGACACTGACAGTCCGTCTCCTCGCCAAGCTCAAATTCGCTCAGAGGGCTATGGAGAGAGCTATGCTCGGGGTTTCTCTGGTGGACAGAATTCGAAATGAAGAAATTCGCCGGAGAACCAGAGTCACCGACATTGCTCTTCAAGTTAGCAGACTGAAGTGGCAATGGGCTGGACACGTTTGTCGAAGAACCGACAATCGTTGGAGTAGACGAGTGCTGGAGTGGAGACCGCGACTCGGCAAACGTAGTGTGGGACGCCCTCCTGCTAGATGGAGCGACGATCTGCGCAAGGCGGCTGGCAGAGACTGGATGCGTGTAGCCGAAGATCGGGCTAGGTGGCGCGCCTTGGGTGAGGCCTATGTCCAGCAGTGGACTGCCGCGGGCTGATATTGATAGTGTATAGTAATATACACAGGAAGAGCTTTCTTGCTATTAGCAGTATTCAATTCTGCTTGAATTCTCGCAAGTTGAAATTAAATTAATCTAACTTAGCGACTATATTATATTATATATTTTGGAACAACTTTAATTCAGTAGAGAACCGTTCCCGGTTAGTTCACGTGATGGATCGGTGTAGAAAACTTTTTATAGAATAGGAAGGCAAAGGAGTAGAAGTATTAATCACCGTCGCCCATAGGTAGAAGCGTTGCCGGCCTTTAAAAAATGTATAAACCTAATTTTTAAAGGAAGAAGCAGTCATTATTTATGGTGAAATCATTTTGTCTTCTCTGTGCAAATTCGATTTTAACGATAAAAAAATGTTATATGTAAGATAAATTAAAGAATTATATATATTTAGTTTTAGTAACAAATAAACAAGAAAGAAACTAACAAGTTTCTAGTTTGCGCAGTGTATGCCTTATATCCCGTTGTAAAATCCTTGGTACCATAGCCACCTTCGTATACTTTTAATTTTGATTTTTTGCGCACAAACCCGCAAGCACTAAACATTGGTAAATTTCTCGTTAACAATTATGAGTGAAATAAGCTACATTTTTATAATATTTATCCACAGTTTTGCATTTCTTTCTTTCTCGTCACTTTTCATTTGTTACCGCGATTTTTTCGGAGTTCTAATATTGTAATATATCTTGCCAGTATTTCGTCTTCTTCTTTGATGGCAATTAGGTATAACTATTATGCCAGTGTCAAAATAATATCCATTGTACCTAAGTAACCTTTATACACCCATTCATTTCATTTTACACCACTTAACTGATTAACTCATTAACTACATATACCATCAGAATTATGTATTATAACAGATAGTAACATTAAATATTGAAATTGAACTTAAAATACAACACCACTGATGTAAATTGGTAGAAAAAGTTCATCCAATACTTTAGTTTATACAACTTTTTATATGTCTATTTTTTATGAGAAAGTGTCTTTTTTAACCTGCATAGGTATATTAAGTAAAAAGTGCTATTATTCGGCTACAGATTACTATAACATTATCATTAAAAAATATTTTTTAATTTCATAGAAAAGTACCTCTGTACTGTATATATTAAATTTTTCGAACGAAAAGAAACGTTTCTTTCCTAAGTTCTATATCATCTACTTTTGCATCATTAAAATAAGTAAAATAAAACGACCATATTTTAAATAATAATTTAATTGTATAATTTGAAATATTTTTTAAGATCATCTAAATACATATTATATAATGTTTATATTTCGATTTCATCTATCATTAATTAAATATTACTTGAAGTAAACATATTTGGAAACGAAACGTCATTCCAAATGCGAGAAAATAACAAAGATGGCTGAAGAACAGGTGAGTACCAAAATATTGCGTTTTTTGTCGTATTTTAACAGACTTCAACACTAAAATCAACACATATACGTTTCTTAAAGCTATATATGCTTCATAGTGCAATATTGGGGCCTTCACTATTATATTTTTCAAGTTTTTATATCACCAGATTTTTAGGACAATGTATCGGGGTTTATAATATTCTATTTCAAGCTTTTTGTTGGTTTAGAATCGTTAATAATATTAAACATTATGATTTTATTTAATTTAAAATGTTCATTTAATGGATGTGTATTATTCAGCCGGCTTTTTGGTTATATTTCAATGTACTGTTGACACAAATCTTACCCTTGAATTCGATCGTCAACTAAAGACGTATTTTGATCATAAATCTCTCTGAAATGTACTTTCTCTGTGTTCTAAGCTGTATAAAGAATTTGTTAACTGTTTTGATTATACTGTTTAAACGAGATTTAATGTAATAATATAACTAAAAAAAATATCGTTTTATTTATTTTTAAGTTTTATTTCAAAATAAATTTATGTTTTGATTTTATGTATTCGGTTCTTTTAACTAATTCTTTAAATCATGGACAAAAAATAGCACTTCACTTGATTGTGAACTAGACAAAGTATCTTATGTCATTTATTTCTCAATTGTCCTATTTTTTTTTATGGCATAGGAAGGCAAACAAGCAAACGTGTCACCTGATGGGAAGCATACAACGCCGCCTATAGACATCCGCAATACCATAGGTAGTACGGAAGCGTTACCGACCTTAAAGGAAAGTGAAATTATGGGAGTCGGAATCAGAGGAGGAGTAGGAGTGGGAAAGCGCGGTAGACAAGCTACTCAGATGCCGGTTTTCTGCGGGAGTGTGGTACTTCTCCGGGCGAGCCGGCCCATTCATGCTACAGACAAATAATGCACCATTCTTGACAAAGTATTCATCTGCAGTGTGGCTCTACCACTAGAAAAACACAGTATTCAGTTCATAAGTTCCCTTTAAAACATCTCATCCTGTAAATTTTACTTAAGAAAGAAACTATTCGTCCCTTTTCATTTTTTTCAACTTATTTATTAAAGGTATCTGACTAATTAAGTGAGAATGAGGTAAACCTGTGATTGTTTATAATTTATTATACATTTGAAAGGGATTGAGCATATGCAGGTATCTGAGGTATGAATGTGATAGTTCAGGTTGCATGGTAAATAAATTAGCACTTAGATCCATCAACAGTTGTTTAATAAGTGTTCTTTCAATTTAATTAACATTAAATTTATTAATTCACAACAAACAATCAGAATACAAAGAGTGTTAAATACAGAATACAAAGAATGTATGATTAATGGAGTCAGGCGTTACTTTGTGGAAATCCATCACTATGTGGACAGTCAAAAGCTTTACTTAGCTAAGATCCATGACAAGCAAACAATAACAGAAAATTAATAATGTGTGTGGTAGTGTATAACTATTCGCAGTGCCATAGGCAGTGCAGAAGCATTGCCGGCCTTTAAGGAAAGTGTCATTATGAGAGAGGAGAAATTAGGCCTCCAGAACTCAGCCAATCACTGTACGAAGCGTGTTAGCTAAGCTACCACTCACACGCCCGTTTTCTGCAAGAGTGGTAGTTCCTCGGGAGAGCCGGCCAATTCATGCTATAGACAAATATTATGCCATTCTTTACAAAGTATTCATCTGCAGTGTAGCTCTACTGCATGAAAAAAAAATTATAATTCCTACATATACTTGGTGAAAAAAAATATAGTGAGACAAAGAGAAAGTTTTTTTTAATTTAAAATTTTATCATTTTATAATTTTTACTCAGTATAAAAATACTGTAACTAAATATGCTATTAAAATGTTAGTGACAGGCAAATATTAAATTTTATTATAAAGACAGGCAAACAAGCAAGCAGATCATGAACTAGTGTATAAGCATAAAATACTGTTCTAAATTCCTGCCACAAAACAACTGTATAAATCCATGGATTACATCGTCTTCTTTATATCAGTAGACATCAGATGCTTCTAGCCCAGAACTTGGCGGAACTGACACTGCATCTGTTGCCATCATAATCAAGGTCGTCAGCTGAGTAGGTAACGGTACAGAGAGCAGGATAACAGGTGTGCCATTGTTTGTGTTGTGGCTCTCTCAGTCGCATAGACTACTATACCTGAGGCTGCCTTGTGTTGAGGTGAATCGTGTGTTTTTTTGCATAACATGAATTATACATTGTTGAAGCTGCATTGTGTGTGTTAAGTTTTTGATGTTAGTGGAGTTATGACGTTTGTTTTGACGCTCGTTTTTTTCCTTTTATTTTTTTAAAGGGACAGGAAGGCAAATGAGCAGGTGTGTTGGAAAGCAATCAATGCCGTGCCTTTAAGAAATGTATAGGCTGTTATTTTATTTGACTATTTTTTTAGAATTTAATGACATGTTATTTTGTGACTGCTGTTTTCTGAAAAAAAAATTAGAACATTGTTTTCTATTTATACAATAATATATTCTTTATTTCTCGAAACATTTTACAGTTATTATGAATATTATATTATCTCTCTTAATGTCTCTTATTTCACTGTGCGATACAGCATAGGCCTCCTCCGACTCTTTCCACTGGTTTCTGTCTGCTGCCACTCTTATCTAAAGGAGTCTTAATTTCCTTTTCAGGTCGTCTTCCCAACTTCTTGCTTTGCGACCTCGTCTCCTAGCGCCAACCCTTGGGTACCAAACTGTAACCTGTTTGCTCCATTTCACCTTTTTACAGGGGAGCATGTGCCCAGTCCACCTTCATTTAAGTTGATCAATTTGTGTCAGGATATTGGTTAATCTTGTTTTTTGTCTGATGTCTATACTTCTAACTTTTGTCCTTCACTTTCAAACCTAGCGTGCTCCTCTCAATACCTCTCTGGCACCGTGCAAGTTTGTCCCTATGATTTTTCGTCAAAGATTTATGTACTAGTTCCTAAATAAGCAATGTTATATTTTGAATTGATTGCATGGACCTTGAGTAATTATTGACTCTATCCAAGTAATAAGTAAATACTTGGTAATTAAATATTTTTACAAAAAAATACAAAAATCTAATTTTAAGTATGCAGTCAGGAACTTGTTCTTTTGGATGCGGTGAATTTAGTACATGACTCTGTTGTTCTTTAATTCTATTGTACTGTATGTGTGTATATGAGTATGAGTAGTTATATATATGGATGTATTTGTATGTACAAGTGTGTCAGTATGAGTGTCGTCACTGTGGTCCACGATCTGACCACGTTGGTTCTTGCTGAAAACCAGCGCCGGGTGCTCCAATAGTGCACCCGGCATATGTTGAGCAAGAACCATTTTATGACACTCGTTAGATAAAAATTATTTTCTTTTTTTTGGGTTTTTATTTGTATATATAATATTATTAAGGATTTTTAAAGTTTTCCTATTCTATTCTATTCTAAATAATTATTGATTCAAATGATCCAGCGGTAAAGTGTCCTTCTTGAACTAAAGGTTGTTAAATTCCCACATCATCATAAATATTTGTGAGCCTTGCAGATATTTATTCTTATTCTGGATGTTTTGCCAAGTCATTTGTGTGTTCATAATGATACCTCCACAATGAAATCCCAGTGTAGGACAATGGTAATTAAATCTAGTCTCTCATAATATAAAATAATGAAATATATACATACAAACATATTGTTACGCCTGTTTCCCGTAGAGGTAGGCAGAGACCACAGATCTCCATCCGCCAAGATTCTGGCACACCTTCCTTGCTTCTTCCACACTCATCCATCTTTTCATCCATCCTTCCTCTTACATTCATCATAGTAAAATGGAATAATAAAATAATAAAAATATTTTATTAGCGCGAATAACAAAACAGCCTTATATTAAACTTATACTTTACTATTAATACATAAAATCTTATAATCTAATATATTTATATATAATCTTATCATAGGCAAGGTAAATGGCTCACCTTTTGGTAACTGGGGCAGGGATTCCCCTGTAGCGCTGATTTGATCATATCTCACTTTTGCTACATCTCGACTTAATTATTTGTTTGTATTTGCAGGAGGTGTGCCAAATAGAGTTGCTGTGCAAGCAGCTATATGAGTCCCAGGATCCAATTCTTCGGGAGCAGGCTGAGAAGGCAGTCGTGGCTTTTCAGGTAACTAATATTTTAAACGACACTAAACTGGAGATGTATTGTGTCCCTTATAGTAAGGATGTGAATAATGGGAGGGAAAGAGAGATTGTAAGGATGGGGAAAGGAATGGGGCATCTAAGCATCAACACGCACCATATGATGGTAATACAGTGAAATGTCTGTGTGTGTATTTATTTGTAGAGAGATACAAATGTATTTATCAATTATAAAGTGTTAATATGTATTTATTATGTGTGTTATATATGTATATTTATTTGTCTATATGTGTACTTTTTAAAGAAGACTAGAAATATTATTAGAATTGTTGTTAACCATTCCAACTAAGCTTATGATCTTTATGCCTGGATTGCGAGGATGATTATAAAAGTTCTCACAAAACTTAATTTAATTGATTTAAATGACAATAGAGAGTATCGTACATCACAGAGACATACCACATATGTCTACCAAATTTATATATGCTCTAATAATGACGAGCTTTTAATATTTCAATATCAATTCGATCATGCATCTTTCCCTTCACAGGAGTCTCCAGATACGTTGAGCAAGTGTCAGGCGCTTCTTGAACGGGCCGACTCAAGTTACTCTCAACTTCTGGCCGCCACGACGCTAGCCAAATTGATTAGCAGGTCGGTTTTGATTTCAGATGTAATTGTCGTTTCGTGAAAGCGATTGGCGTTAGGTCGAGAAAGAAATGAAAAGTCTTAGTTACGTCCAATTACGAAAAGGGGCTATATCACATCTAGCACAATGCTTGCAGTTGAGCAAAAGCATCATCAACGCCATCTATATCTCGCCGTATAAGGACATTGATTATCGAATCAGTAATGCAAAGCGTAGGTAATAGATGGCGTTGTTACATATAATAACACCTTAGTATTACGGTAAAATTAAATAAAACTAACCATAGAATGGAAAAGGTTAGGGACCGCGGGCTCTTTAAGGTCACGGGCGAGACATCTCCGGTCGAAACACAAGTAAATCTGCTCTGAGATTAGTTGACCGCGGGATAAATAGTCGATAAAGCTGTAAAAGCCAACAGACCAACAGCATTAACATCTTCGAATCATAGGTCTATTGTTTTAATTATAATTTCAATGACAATTTAACGATTTATTAATAATTTAATGCTTTGTAACCATAAGCGACTTATGTATGTAGATCTCTATGTATGTGTCTATACGTGTATATAGTTTATTTAGAGTTGACATTATAAACAAATAAATGAATAATTAATGATATTTGTACGCCATAAGTGGCAATGTGATGGAGCTTTAGAATGTCTCTTTTCATCTTGTTACACTTGAAAAAATTAGAGCCAATTACGGGGTAGTTTACAGTTCGGCCGGAGACCTATATAAGACCTCGCATCGGTGGGCATGGCATATCCCCGGCGTTTGTTATTTTATTTGTGACTATGTGACTATAATGTTTAATATACACACATTGCCGCGTTATAAAAAGATGAAATAAAAATAGAGATAAAGAAATATAAATTATTTTAGTCCCAAGACGATTGATAATTTTGATAATCCGCAGTTAGCTAATAAGTTTTACTGCGTAACCTTTATTTAAAAAGAGGTCTGATATTAATTAATTTAAGATAAAGCTTAAACATCGAATGGAACTTGTTAAAAGTATATACGGGTAAAGCATAGCAAAGAACTCAAAATTTACTCCCCACTGGGTGGTACTGCGGCGCAACTAATTTGTACGCCATAAATATTGAAATTTAATAAATTCAACCCCCCCCCCCAAATGGCCGTCTACGCCGCCCAATCACCAACCCACCACCGTGCACCATCAGAGCGGGAATCCCAGCCCACAATGATGATGAGTACGAAATATACTTCGGTCCACAGCAAGGGATACTCAGGTATGATAGATTGTGGCGTAAAACAATAGGATGCTATCACTCGTAGAAATTTCTCTTTGCGTTGATTGGGGCAATTTTTTTTAAACGATAGGAAGGCAAACGACCAAGCATGTCACGTGATGGAACGCAATCAACACCGCCCATAGACATCCGCAGCGCCATTGGCACTACGGAAGCGTTGTCGAACTTTAAGGAAAGTGTCATTATGGGAGTGGGAGGGGGAGGATGTTGGGCCTCCGGAACTCAGCCGCTCACCTTACTCAGCGTGGTAGCTAAGCTACCACTCACACGCCGGTTTTCTGTGGGAGTGTGGTACCTCCCTGAGCGAGCCGAGCGAGCGATTGACAAAGTATTCGTCTGCAGCGTGGCTCTACCACTATCCGTATATCTGCAGATGCTATGCCTTCCTTGATCTAAGATGTGAAAATAAGGGCAATAGTAAAAAAGAACTGAGATACTACTTAGAAATCGTTTTTCTGTATTTCATACAAATTTTGCTCTATTCATACAGAGAAAAAATTGTATGAAAACAAACAAACAAGCTACCTCCAACGATATTTCGGTACCGATATATCATGACAAGGTTCCAACCTTCAAATGGTCGGCAAGATGTCCATGATATTGCGGATCTCTATGGGCGGCGTTGATTGCTTCTAATCAGGTTGCACGCCCGCTCGTTTGCCTTTCCATCACAAAAACAGAAATTCTATAATATTAATAATTACAATTTTAAGCATATACTTATCATGTATTCTGCTGTGAACGAACCCTGGAAAATTAAATGATCCAGAAAGGCACACTTATCCGGCTTCAAGGACCAACATAGCTCACTGAAAAATGGTGAATTCAGTATGGACAGTTTCATAAAATTAGATTAGGCTGGTTGGAAAGTAAGTTTTTTTTTTGTATATAGCCTGGCTTTTTTCTTCTTTTCAGATCTACAACAAGTCTGTCGGTGCAACAGCGTTTGGATATCAGAAACTATGTCCTCAACTACCTCGCCACGCGACCCAAGCTCGCCAACTTTGTTGTGCAGGTACAATTCTGATGATATTTTTAAATTCCTACCTCTAAATTCCACTACTACACAGCTCGTCACTTCCAAAAGTTTCATCACCAGCTTCTCGATGAGTGGCGATCCAGTACGGTGGTTACCGAAACATCTTTCAACGCTCCAACACCCTCTAATCAATCCTTCTACGGTATTTCCGCGACGAACTTTGTAGAACAATGTACCATCTGCGGTGTCTATGATATGGGAGCATTCAAGAGAAGACCGAAGACGCATCTGCGACGTCTCCCACGTTGGCGGTGGTGATCGCTTACCACCAGGTGACCCGCACGCCTGCTTTGCTATAAAAAAAAAGATAAAGCCTAGATGTAAAAAACCTCACAAAAACGAGCCTATACATTTTTAAGAGTCCGTCAATGCTCCTCCAGTGCCCGTGAGATCTATGGGCGCCGTTAACTTCTTTCCATCGATCGTCATATTTGCTGTTATCCCATAAAAATGTCGAAATTCTATATTCAAGAAGACATTTTTCAAAAGATCTTTTTTTTTATATACGTGCAAGCGAGTAACCTTATAAGTTATCATTACTAAAAGATGATGATAAAAAATGGTACTATATATGAAAATGGTAAAAAATGGTACTATATATTCCTCCGCGTTCTTCCAGCCATTACTGTGGCTCATTCACTGTACACGCAGGGCGCTTGTGGAACTCTCTCCCACATACTATACGCGATAGCCTCTCACTGGACGTGTTGAAGACGCCGAGCATGCTGATTATTAAAAACATACTTGTACATATTTTAGAAATTAAGTAATTGTACTTGTAATGTGTTGAATAAATAAAACTAACCAGAGATTAAGGATAGGGTTAGGGCCTGGGTAACATACCCGAAAAATACAAAATCGGCGACCGGCTCTCTCTATGGTCACGGCCGAGGGTTAAACGGAGGTAAGTTTTGGCAGAAAAATCTGCCCTGTGATTGGTGGAAAAAAGTGTCAGAACCACTGACCAATCACAGGACGGATTAGATTTACCTCCGATCGACTATATAAGGGATCGCATTTTCGGGTATGGCATCCAGTGATAGCAAGAAAATCAGCGAAGAAACAAATAAGAAGAAATAACAAATAATAAGAAGCAAGTTGTGATTAGTGAATAGTAAAAGTGTATAAAGTGATTAAATATATCAAGAACAGCAAGAATAGTTTGGATCATCTTAGTTTCAGAACATCCTAGTTTCAGAGCATCATAGTTTCAGAATCATCCTAGTTTCAGAGCCAGTTTCAGTGACAATACGTCATTGGCCGTGCTTATAGTTTCACACGGCGGTACGCGGCAGGAGGGACGGGTCTGTGGTTTGAGAGGACGTCGTGAATTGGTGTCGGCAACGGGGATTCGACTACCACAGCGTCCGTCCTGCTCTAACCCTCTCTCTGTCTCTCTCGGTTACGTGTCACGTACCCATCGGTGAGCTACCTGGACTGTAGGGCGGCTCAGTTAGTCCCGAAGAATCCAATAATATACAGTCCATTAACTGCTGAGTCGTCGGGCACCGTCGTCTGGGATAAGGCGACATCTACAGTTTCCCGTTGGTCCTTCGAGCCGGATGAAGAGGAACTTGCAACTACAGTTACATTGATCATTCGAGTCATCGAATCTACAGTTTCTTCATATCACCGTGAAAGTAGCCGGATTGGGAAGAATCTGCGAATACAGTTTTCTTCGGGTCGCCGATTAAGAAGAATCTGCGATAAGTGAACGAGAATTTATAGTAGCATCTTCAAGATTCTACGAGATCATTCAAAGGCAAATTAGAAGTACGTTTTCTTCGTATCGCCGTGAGAAAGACTACGCGTGGTCCCTGCGGACGAAGTTTAACGGGGTTAAGTGACTTCTAAATTATTGGAAGAGTGATCCGCTAGGAAGATGGTTCTAACAAGAAGCCAAGCGGACGCATCGGAATTACGGGATCAAGATCCGCTTGACGCCATCAACGAAGAAAGAAGACGAAGGCTATCGCTGGATCCTCCTGCGTCACCGAGTGCGGAGCCACAAAGGGCTACCACAGGTACGGAAACTACGATGGCACAGGAGCTTGGAGGCCGAAGAGGGAACGAGTCACCTGTACGATCAGTGCGTTCAACGCGATCGACAACTCAAGCGGCCGCCAGGGCACGATTGGAGTTAGCAGCTGCAGAACAATTGGCTGCTGTCGCCAGAGCAAAACTGGAACTAGAGGAAGACTTGATAAGGAAAAGGTTAGCTGCGGACCTAGCAGTATTTCAGGACAAGGGCGAAGATGTACACCGGGAACCAGTCACCGACCATCAGGAAAAGGTCAACACCTGGCTCCAGACGAGTACCCTCGCTCCACGGGGGGAGCAGGGGGAAAGAGAAGAATCCACAAGGGCAGATCATGGGATACGCTTCAGGACGAGGGATCGATCAACTACGCCACTAAGAAGGGTGGACGTCTTGGCAGAAGCGATGGAAAAGCTGACCAGACCCAGGTTACAGTGTCCTGACTTGCAGGTGTTTACCGGGGTTCCGAATGAATGGTTAGCGTTCAAAGCTGCCTATGAAGATTCAACTAAGGTGTACCAGCTGACACCGGCTGAGAACATCCAACGGTTAAGAAGCTGCCTCAAGGGAGAAGCGAACGAAATGGTAGCTGGTTTGCTGCACAGTGCAAGTGATCCGAAGATCATAATGAAGACACTGGAGCAGAACTACGGACGTCCAGAAACCATCATCGAACGCAGCATCAACGAGTTAAGGAAATTGCCGAAGCCGGGAACATCTGCAACGAGTTTGAACAAATTCGCTATCAAGGTGCAAAACGTTGTGTATATTATACAGAGCCTTGGAAGCACCAAATACCTTCACCATCCTACACTAGCTAGAGAGGTATTGGAAAAGCTAGAAGCGCATATACGGGCTAGATGGCAAGAATATGCGGAAGAACATGATGGAGAACCGGAAATAGTAATGCTATCTCACTTCCTCATGAAACAGGCTGACCGAGCAATGAAATATGATTACATGCCGGAAGTGAAGAAGGAAGTATCGACCAAGCCGACCTACAGCGCTGGAGCGAAGAAAAGAACGAAGGCCGTGTACAACGTAAACGAGGAGGAACAGCGGGAAAAATGCCCCTGTTGCGATAAGGCACACCTACTAACTGAGTGCCCCAAGTACAAGGAGCTCTCCGTCAAACAGCGTTGGGAGGTGGTAAAGAGGGCAGGGTTGTGTTTCAGATGCATTAAAGGGAAACATCGACGCATCATGTGTAAGGCGAAGCTATGTCACATCAACGAGTGTCATCGCGCCCATCATTCGTCATTGCATGAAAGGAAAACAAAAGAGCGTCAAGATACGTCAAGATCCAGGGACGGCGAAGCGGTCATGACAATGACCTCCACAGCGGCCACAGGACCGAGAGCGGTGCTGCTGAAGGTGTGTCCTGTCACAGTCATCGGGCCACGGGGGGAGATCAAGACGCACGCATTGTTGGATGAGGGAGCAACGATCACACTCATCGACGAAGAGCTGGCGCATAACATCGGTGCCGAAGGGACACCACAGCCGTTACGCATGCGAGGAATTACCACAACCCAGCAAGAGGTCGACAGCAGACTGGTCAAAATAAAGCTTAAAGGAACGAACGGCCAGTTACACGGGATTAACGCGCGCACTATCAAGAACATGAAGCTTATGCAACAGACCATCCCGAGCACGCTATTGAGATATAAACATCTACGTGGATTAAGGAAGAATAAGGTGTGCTACGAATCCGCCCAACCCAGAATATTGATAGGGGCTGATCACTGGGAATGCATAGTGTCGCAGAAGCTACGAAGGGGAAAACCTAATCAACCAGCTGCATCGAGGACGCTGCTTGGATGGGTGATCCACGGGACGGTGCCGCGCAGTGTGATCAAAAACGAAGACGACGTCCTACATATCTACACGAGCGAAATAGAAGACCGACGTCTCCACGATTTGGTAGAACACCATTTTCGTATAGACGCACTCGGTATCGCTCAGAAGCCACGTGTGAGCAAGGAGAACCTACGAGCTATTCGGATCATGGAGGAATCGATCACGAAGATCGACAGTGGCTATGAGGTCGCTCTACCGTGGAGAGAAGAAGATCCTAAGCTGCCACCTAGCTACGACGTAGCACTGCGTCGTCTACGAGGAATGGAGAAAAGGATGGACGCCGATCCTGACTTCGCGCGGGAGTACACAGAACAAGTAGAAAATCTGCTACGAAAGGGGTATGCGGAGCCATGCGACGGGAGTGAGAGAGGAAGCCCCGTCTGCTGGTACCTACCACACTTCGCCGTGCGAAATCCCAACAAACCAGGAAAACAGAGATTGGTATTCGACGCAGCGGCGAAAAATCGAGGAGTCAGCTTAAATGATCACCTCCTGGAGGGTCCGGATCTATTAGCATCACTTCCGGGGATCCTGTTCCGGTTCCGGGAGAAGCGAGTAGCAGTCACGGCAGACATCCAGGAGATGTTTCTTCAAATCAAGATAAAGAAAGAGGATCAACCGGCACAACAGTTCCTGTGGAGAGGCGCCGACAGGAAAAGATCACCTCGGCATTACAAGATGACGAGCATGATATTCGGCGCTGCGAGTTCTCCGTTCATGGCACATTACGTACGAGACTATAACGCCAGGGTGCACGAACATACACACCCTCTCGCATACGATGCCATCACCCGGAGTCATTATATGGACGACTTGGTGGCCAGCTACGACAGCTACGAAGAAGCCCACCGTGTCGTATCGGAGCTACGCACCGTGCACGCCACCGCAGGATTTACATTGCGGGCGTGGAGCAGCAATGTAGACGGCGTGTTGGAGGATGTACCGGTGGAACTGCGAGCTAACACACCGACTCAACTGGAAGGAAAAGGAACGGAGAACAAAATATTAGGACTGTATTGGAACGCCGAGACGGATGAGCTGGGATTCAACACGTCCATGAAAAGGGTGCCCACTGAAGTACGCGCACGGAGGCGCGCACCTACGAAGAGGGAAGCCCTGAGCGCGGTGATGTCGATCTACGACCCGCTCGGGCTGCTAAGCAATTTTACGATAAGGGCAAAAATTATTTTACAGCGACTGTGGCGTCTAAAGATGGCGTGGGACGAGCCAATACCCGAGGAAGAGGGTAAGCTGTTCACCGCATGGCTGATTCATCTGCCAGAGCTTGCCGAATTGCGGCTACGACGGTGCTACGGAGTACAAGACATAAACGAGATCGAGCTACACGTGTTGTGCGACGCGAGCGAGCAGGCCTACGCGGCCGTAGCCTACTGGCGCGTAGCACACCACGATGGTAGCTACACCCTATGTCTCGTAGCGGCAAAATCCAAGGTGGCTCCGAAGCGAACACAGACCATTCCGCGATTGGAGTTACAAGCGGCTGTCATCGGGGCGCGGCTTGCCGACGCTATCAAGAGGGAGCACCGGATGGAAGTCGTCAAAACCGTATACTGGACTGACTCCATGACGGTCATCCACTGGATACGACAGGACGCGAAGAGGTACACGCCATACGTGGAACATCGTTTGGGTGAGATCGCGGAACTCACTCAGAAGGAGGATTGGCGGTGGTTATCTACGACAGAAAATGTAGCCGACGACGCTACACGATTTGTCGACGCGCCCATACGCGCAGAAGATCGGTGGTTCCAGGGACCGGATTTCTTACGACGGCCAGAGGAGCAATGGCCGACGGAAGTGACCGATAGCGACACCGAAGAGGAAGTTCTTCTGCACGTAAAAGAGAAAGAAAGCGCAAAGGGATAGTTTCGGGGAGGATATACAGCGGCTTGAGTCATCGCGTCCTTTGACAAAGTCAAGTCGTTTGTACCGACTGGATCCGGTAATGGAGGAAGGCATCCTGAGAGTGAGAGGCCGCATTGGAGCTGCTACGGCGCCGATCGAAATGAAGCGTCCTATCATTTTGGATGGCCGTCACCCCGTAACTAAACTAATCGTGTTTCAAGAACACTGCAAAGCGGGACACGCGAATCGTGAGCGTGTAACGAATGACCTGCGGCAGAGGTATTGGATCATCCAACTTCGACCCACCGTGCGCAGCGTGGAGAAAAACTGCGCCCTCTGCCACACCCGGAAGACGAAACCACAGCCTCCAGCCACAGGAGACCTGCCACGAGCACGCCTCGAGCCCTTCCAGCGTCCCTTCACTCACTGCGGGACGGATTATTTCGGACCAATGTTTGTGAAGATTGGGCGTCGGCGAGAAAAAAGATGGGGGGCCCTCTACACGTGTTTAACATCACGCGCCGTTCATCTCGAATTGGTAAACTCATTGTCAACGAGCTCCGCGATTATGGCATTACGGAGGATGGCGGCACGAAGAGGATGGCCGAGGACGATGTACTCTGATAATGCGACCAACTTCAGAGGGGCAGACAAAGAGCTGAGGGCGGCCTACGCGGAGTGGGCGCCGGTGCTACAAGAAGAAGGACTGCGGCATCGGATGGATTGGCGTTTCATACCACCGGGCGCTCCCAACCAAGGGGGAGCGTGGGAAAGGTTGGTGCGGTCAGTAAAAGTCGCACTAGCCGCCACCCTGAACGAGAAAGTACCATCCGAAGAGGTACTCAGTACTCTGCTAACGGAGGCAGAGTTTTCGATTAATGCAAGACCACTCACGCATGTCAGCGTGAACCCCGACGATCCCGAGGCACTAACACCGAATCATTTTCTTCTGGGATCATCGAGCGGATTGCCGCTCACCGGACCATGCAGCGAGAACGACCGACGAACTTGGAGAGCCAGCCTAGCGCTTGCCGACCATTTCTGGCAGCGTTGGGTGCGGGAGTACCTACCCACACTGGTGCCACGTGGGGAACCAACGAGCAGTAAGAGAACGCTCCAGGTGGGAGACATCGTCGTCATCATGGACCACACCTTGCCGCGCAACGTGTGGCCGATGGGGATCGTCGAACGCACCTACGAGGGACCGGACGGCGGGGTTCGAGTAGCAGACGTTCGAACAAAGACCGGCGTGTTCAAGCGACCCGTCAGCAAGCTCGTCGTCATGATTAAGGAAGAGGCTACGCGAGCTGCGCCGGGGGAGGATGTTGAAGACGCCGAGCATGCTGATTATTAAAAACATACTTGTACATATTTTAGAAATTAAGTAATTGTACTTGTAATGTGTTGAATAAATAAAACTAACCAGAGATTAAGGATAGGGTTAGGGCCTGGGTAACATACCCGAAAAATACAAAATCGGCGACCGGCTCTCTCTATGGTCACGGCCGAGGGTTAAACGGAGGTAAGTTTTGGCAGAAAAATCTGCCCTGTGATTGGTGGAAAAAAGTGTCAGAACCACTGACCAATCACAGGACGGATTAGATTTACCTCCGATCGACTATATAAGGGATCGCATTTTCGGGTATGGCATCCAGTGATAGCAAGAAAATCAGCGAAGAAACAAATAAGAAGAAATAACAAATAATAAGAAGCAAGTTGTGATTAGTGAATAGTAAAAGTGTATAAAGTGATTAAATATATCAAGAACAGCAAGAATAGTTTGGATCATCTTAGTTTCAGAACATCCTAGTTTCAGAGCATCATAGTTTCAGAATCATCCTAGTTTCAGAGCCAGTTTCAGTGACAATACGTCATTGGCCGTGCTTATAGTTTCACACGGCGGTACGCGGCAGGAGGGACGGGTCTGTGGTTTGAGAGGACGTCGTGAATTGGTGTCGGCAACGGGGATTCGACTACCACAGCGTCCGTCCTGCTCTAACCCTCTCTCTGTCTCTCTCGGTTACGTGTCACGTACCCATCAGTGAGCTACCTGGACTGTAGGGCGGCTCAGTTAGTCCCGAAGAATCCATCAATATACAGTCCACTAACTGCTGAGTCGTCGGGCACCGTCGTCTGGGACAAGGCGAAATCTACAGGACGTATTTAAGAGAAGAATTAACAAACATTTCCTTTCAGTATAAAATATTTATATATTTATGTGTATATTATATATATGTATCCTCTTATTTATATAGTATTATATTATATATTATTAGTATTTATGTTTATATATGTATGGTTTTATATAGTATATATTGCTATATATATTATTATTATATTTTGTTGTTGTACACTTATTTCTATCCTCACAGCTTATCTTATCTCTCTTTTACTCCTGGGTTTGCTGGAAGAAAACTCGATTTTGAGTTAAGCTCGCCCTTGTACGTCTTTCCTTTTAATTTTTGTATTTCCTGTTTTGTGTACAATAAAGTATTAAATAAAATAAATTCTATAGATGTGCTGTTTTTTGTTGGGAAAGATAGTTTACAGGTAGATGAAGAAGGTACTACGTAGTGAGGGGTAAGGGTTCAGTCCTGCAGCTGTCATCATTCACCGAATGAAGTTCAGTCAGTAGCAATGCTATTCAGTTGATCTTCTGTGTAAGTGAGGTACTTCCCCGGTTTCATGGCTGGTCCATTCATGTCATAGGCTTTTTTATAGTGCTAGAGCCACGTTGGAGACGAATATTTTGTCAAAAATGGCATAATATTTGTCAGTAGCATGAATGGGCCGGCGCGCCCGGGGATGTACCACGGCGTCTGAGTGGTGGCTCCGCTACCGCGCTTCGTACGGTGAGCGGCAGAGTTCCGGAGGACCATCACCCTTCCCCTCCCTCTACCCCAACCCCTCCTTCCATAATGACATTTTCCTTAAAGGTCGGCAATGCTTCTGTAATGCCTATGGCGCTGCGGATCTTTATGGGCGGCATTGATTGCTTTCCTATCCCATAAAAAAATGTCATACGTAGAAATCTACCTATATTATGGCTAGGATGACATAAAACAAGGCCGGTTTGAGGGAATAGATTATCTGACTTCGAAACCTAGTAAGCTCGAATCGAAATTGTAACTAAAATTGGCCATAACAGTTGTTTCTTATAACTTTACAGGCATTGGTGTCGCTGTTCGCTCGCATCACCAAGTTGAGCTGGTTCGAAACTGTCAAGGATGAATTTGCCTTCCACAATGTGATGAACGACATCTCCAGTTTTCTACAGGTGAGACTCTGGAAGAGTTCCAGAGGAAGCGATTTATTTCTCTAATAGTAATGAAAACTAATCTGTTATATATATAAAAAACTAGCTCTTCAGAGCTCGCCTGCGTCGGTCCTTCAATGCGACGCGTGCTTTTCGGCTTTATCACAGAGGGGGCTGACTAGGAAGTCATAAAAATATAACTTTTTTACTTTTGTTTTGTAAGAATGTCTGTAATGTTACTACAATTCTTGTTAGCCATTGCGCTTAACCCTTTCGGCCCGAGCGGTGACTATAGTCACCCAACGCCCGACGCTCGCTCTGTCCGAGCTGTGACTATAGTCACCCAACGCCTGACGCTCGCTCTGTACGAGCGGTGACTATGGTCACCCAACATTTGACGCTCGTTATCTACGAACGGTGACTTAGGTCACTCGCGACTCTTCATGAGCAGAATATATATGTTATCTCCATGGTAATCCATCGCAAGTATTTTGCACTTGTTATACGCTGCCTAATAATAAACTGACGAAATGAGCAAATATTTTCTATTGCATTATGTTATAATTTTTTAAGCATTTTTTTTTACGAGCGACTCCACTCGCTCTGCGTAAGATAGCGTGGTATTGTGCGTCTGACGGGCGCTTGCAGTCGTTCCGCAAGTACGGACGCTTGCCGCGACTGCTCGGTCAGCGGGGACGGCGCGACGTAGAATGCGTCCGTACCGAAAGGGTTTATACAATAGTCCTATGGAAGACACCAAACTTATATTGTGTAATACAACCTTATATTGTAACCCTGCTCTCTACCGACTGATCTATCGTTGCTACAGCTTCTGAATCCCATTCATTTCTGTTTCAGTCTCCTTCAATTGATGTAGTTGTACTTAATACTATGAACAAATTCATAGCACAAACTTAATCTAATAATGTTTGTGCTAGGAATTCATTCATATCAATAGTCCAATGGAAGATACTAAATCACTTTTTATTTTTTTCATGGGATGGAGAGGCAAACGTGTCGCCTATTACAAGGCCATCAACACCATTTGCACACACATTGCAATTGCTGTTGCTGGCCTTTGACATAAGAGAAGGCTTGATTTATTATAGGAGTGCTTGTGCGTCGAATGAAGTTTCGGGAAAAACGCAACTGTATTGGATCGCCATTCATCCAGATGGATAGTGGGGTTGAACTATTTTTTTCACTAAGCCTGTTCTCTACCAACTGAACTATTGTCGCTATAGCTTCTGTAATCTTCTCATTTCAGGGTCCTGCGGAGATGTGCATAATAGGAGTTCAACTCCTATCACAGCTGGTGTTAGAAATGAACCAGGTATCAGACACTGATGCGAGTCGATCCCTCGCAAAGCACAGGAAGATCGCTTCATCCTTCCGGTGAGTTTGCTTTGGTACATTCCAAGATATTTGATATGATTATACGTTACTGGACACTGACATAATAGTTTTAACGTAATGCCATCAAAAATACAAAGAAGATGGCGATTTATGAAGAATAGAAAAATATTTGTAACATATATAATAATTGTGACATATACATATAATAATAAATAAGTAAATAGATGAGAAAATAGTACATACATACATATAGTCACGCCTGTCTCTTTACCTACCCTTTAGGGTTAGGCAGAGACCACAGATCTCCATCTTTTCATCCATTCTTCCTCTCACATTCATCGTAGCGAAACGGCTCTCCGTTCGTCGCTTCTCCACGTCGCTGTCATTTTTTAACGAATTAGGTATATTAAGATTCATCAAAGTGAATCCCACGAGCCGCAAGGGAGGATGGCGATCAGTCTCAGCAAAGCCCCGCATGCTGAGTTAAGGCACTATAGTACCCCGGGGAGCCTGAACCCGGGGCTGTCGGCGCGCTTGCGACTAAGCTCGCCCCTAGCCTAACAACCGAGCAGCCTGTAATATAAAAGAGCGGTCGAAAAAGTTTGTGTGATGGACAGATTTTTAAATTAACAATAGTTACTTATTTATTCAAATTTATCCATTTCAGCGATACACAACTATTGGAGATGTTCCGCCTGTCTTGTTCGCTGCTGGGCGCGGCGCGTGGCGATCCCATCGGACAGGGGGCGTTGCTTGCTGCCCTCCTACGCCTGGCGCATAGCTGCCTCACCTTCGACTTCATCGGCACCACTGGTGATGAATCTTCCGAGGACCTCGCCACAGTTCAGGTTATCATTACTAATGTACTAACACCGCTCAGGCTATATGGCTGTTGATTGGCTTCTTATCAAAAAAGGACTATAAAAAAAATTAGTTCCCTTTTGTAGATAGATAGATATTTAGATAAATTTATAGATAGATAGATAAATAAATTAATAGTGGTAGAGCCACGCTGCAGACGAATAATTCGTCAAGAATGGCATAATATTTGTCTGTAGCATGAATGGGCCGGCTCGCCCGGGGAAGTACCACACTCCCGCCAATTAGATAGATAAATAGAATAATTTATTTCCCTCTGCAGCAACACACATGAATACACATTAAATGATCACCAGTAACCTTAACCGGCGGACTTGCATTCATGTTACAGACATATTATGCCATTCTTGACAAAGTCTGCAAAATTTGTCTGTAGCGTGGCTCTGCCATTATTAAAAAAATATTTAATAAATTTGAACTGTTGTGTGAGAGGAAATGCGGATCTCAGTAATCTTTGTACCTACTTCCATCAAGATTATTAATGGAGTCCAGCGTTACTTTGCGGAAATCCATCACTATGTGGACAGTCAAAAGTTTTACTTAGCTAAGATCCGCGACAAGCAAAACAATAACAGAAAATTAATAATGTGTGTTTTTCCGTTGGGTTAAGTGGATTTATTTGGAACTTAAACCAAAAACTTACCGAAAATCGGCCATCAATTCTCCACCCACCAACCACTATACACAACACCAAACGCACATTATCACTTTTCCATCTTGTAAACGACACGTGTTTTGCCCCAACACAAGGCATCTTCAGGTATAGTAGACTCTACAGAAGACAACCGAAAAGTCTTTTTTTCTTTTCGGTTGTCTGATGGCCGATTTTCGATAAGTTTTTGGTTTAAGTTCGAAATAAATCCACTTATCCCAACAGAAAAACACACATTGTTAATTTTCTGTCATTGTTTTGCTTGTCGCGGATCTTAGCTAAGTAAAACTTTTGACTGTCCATACACTTTTCCATCAACCCAAATGTGACCGGCAGAGAATGCTTTGCACTGAGGCCGCCTTTGTAACAAAAATTTACATTAAAAATGAATAAATAAAATAAAAGTTTCGCTTCATCCCTAGATACCAACGACATGGCGACCGACATTCCTAGAGTCGGGCACGTTAGACCTGTTCTTCGAGCTCTACCACGCCCTTGGAGGTGGGCTCGCTAGCCTGGCGCTAGCCTGTCTAGTACAGTTGGCGTCGGTACGGCGAAGTTTATTTAGCAACAGCGAACGTGCTAAGTTCCTCAACCGTCTCACCGCTGGAGTGCTTAGAATATTGGAAAATACACAGGTGAGTTGAGCATTTTTCCTTACCGGTTCCTCTCAGCTGAATCAACTTTCTGTAGAGATGGTAAATTTAAATGTAATTGACGTTTGTAAAGTAGGTTTTAATAAGTGTACTAAATAAAAAACTTCTTTAAGAAGTTTTACAAGAAGCATTGTGAATTTCAATTCTGTAAAGTTGACTGTAATATTTTAGAAGAATAATTTTTACTGAAACATCATGTATCTTTTGTATTAAAAAAAATTCTACTTACACAGAGAGAGAGACTCATGCTTATACAGAAAGAGACACACAAACGGGCACACGCGCAAAGCACATGCCCGCGCTCTCCCAACATACCAATGCTCGCCTAACACACACGTACGCCAAATACATATACACGTACGCCCATCAAACACACATGTACACCCAACACACACACACACGTACGTCCAAGACACACGTGCGCGCATATACAGACACACAAACACATGCGCGCGTATACACACACTTGCGCGCGTACACACATACGCCTAACACACACACACACACACACACACACATACGCCTAACACACACACACACACATACGCCTAACACACACACACACATACGCCTAACACACACATACACATACGTCTAACACACACATACACATACGTCTAACACAGACACACACACGTGCGCTCGCCCACCACACGCATGCCTTCAAACACTCGAATGCACGCGCCATCAACATACACACTCGTGCGCGATTAATTCACACACACACACACACGTGTGTGTGTGTGTGTTTATTAATCGATGAATTGACTTTAATTTTTTTTTATTTGTATTACTTGTTTACAAAGCCATTTTTCTAAGAACGTAAGTCACTTCACTCGTGCTTATGGCTATTTAAGTTTGTTTGTTAATAAATTTTTTCTACCATCCTAATGACAATGTATCACCAACCTACATCGAATTATTTTTTTAACACCGTGTCCATCCTATGATTGTCTGGAGGAAACCGCTATTAGCGATAAGACCACAATTTGTACATAAACAACAATATTACAATCAATAATTGTATAACTTTGTTTTTTGGCGTACAATAAAGAATATATCTATTTACAACTTCAGGGTCTCTCGGAGCCAACCAACTATCACGAGTTCTGCCGCCTGCTTGCGCGGCTCAAGTCGAATTATCAGCTCGGCGAGCTCGTAATGGTGGAGAACTACCCTCGACTCATAGAGCTTGTTGCCAAGTTCACCGTGCAGAGTCTGCAGGTGAGTGAGTGAGTGAGTGAGCCAAGCTTACATTGAGAGTCGGGCGTTACTTTGCCGTAATCGATTTAAATTACATTGATAGGCGAGCGAATGAGTTTTGATAGTGGTAGAGCCACGCTGCAGACGAATACTTTGTCAAGAATTGCATAATATTTGTCTGTAGCATGAATGGGCCGGCTCGCCCGGGGGAATACCACACTCCCGCAGGAAACCTACGTCTGAGTGGTAGCTTAGCTACCGCGCTTCGTACGGTGAGCAGCTGAGTTCCGAAGGCCCAACACCTTCCCCGTCCCCTCCCCTCTCACTCCCATAATGACACTTTCCTTAAAGGTTGGCAACGGCCTACTGTCTATGGCGCTGCGATGTCTATGGGTATAAAAAAATGTAAGCTGTGAAATGAAGAGTATATCCAACGCGCTGACGATAATGCTTGATGCTTTAAATTTTCAGATGTGGCAATTCGCTCCCAACTCCGTTCACTATCTTCTCTCTCTGTGGCAACGCATGGTTGCGTCGGTCCCCTACGTGAAGGCAACGGAACCACACCAGTTGGAGACGTACGCTCCTGGTGTGACAGCTGCCTACATCGGTTCGAGATTAGATTCCGTGGCTGTTGTCGTCAGGTAAGCCATTGGAAGCATTGACGCAAAAAGCAAAAACACAGTTTTTTTAATTTTTTTTCTGAGCACACCCTCAAACACTTGCGCGCGCGCGTCCCAGTAAATGCACGCACGCACGCACCGGCACACGCACCCACACACACATCCACACACGCACCCACACACGCACCCACACACACACCCACACACGCACCCACACACACACCCACACACACACACACCCACACACACACACCCACACACACACACACACACCCACACACCCACACATGCACCCACACACACACACACCCACACACACACACACCCACACACACACACACCCACACACACACACCCACACACACACACCCACACACACACACCCACACACACACACCCACACACACACACACCACACACACACACACACCCACACACACACACCCACACACACACACCCACACACACACACCCACACACACACACCCACACACACACACCCACACACACACACCCACACACCCACACACACACACACCCCCACACACACCCACACACACACACACACACACACACATCCTCGCACGCACGCGCACCCGTACACGTGCGCAATGCCACTCTTACGTTCCACTACTATGTGATTGTATTATGTACACAACTATTGATTTGTGACAAAATTGTCTAATGTCAACTCAGAGTTTATTGTATACGTTTTTATTTCACTCCCATCAGTTTTAGCTTTTGAAATATTTTTACATTTTTTCATTATTGACATTATTGCTTTTTCTTTTTTCTTGCTTGTCTTGGTTTGTGATTTAATCAGCGTTTACTTACATGTTTCAAACAGAGAATTTGGAAAATTTTGAGAATTTCGATTGCTTTCGGTTGCATTAGCGAAGTAAGATTTTGTGGGCTTAATTCAATCATTAGAATATTAAAATGAATTAGTATTCCCTAACATTTATAAACTAAGCATTATTAGAGAGTGATGAGTGTAGAGGAAGCAAGGAAAATATCATGGTAAAGGGAGATCTGTGATTGATTCGAAGATGTTAATGCTGGTAGCCTATTGGCTTTAACAGCTTTATCGTATTCAGGGTCCGCGGGCTGAAAGCCCGCGGGCTAGTAAAATATAATTGGGAATCCGCGCAAATCGCAGACTCCATCGGCCTGATGCCGTGTCGGAGGTACACATATGTGTGTGTGCTGATTTTAAACTCGTCATGATTCTACGTTAAACATGTAGGGGAGGTTGAACTTTAGTAACTATAGTCCCTATTAGTCCCATAGACCCTAAGGTCTAGGGGGTGAAAACCGACCGGGTACGTGCGAGAATCTCGTGTAAGCGGCCGGTGTAGAAGTGTTCCCTACTCTACGTGCTCGGCTAGAGCCGGGGTGCGTGTGAGTGTTGGTGTCGTGAGTGGATCCGAACGACGCTGTTTCGTCGTCCGGATCGTGTAACACGTTACGCAGGCGTCGTCTTTTCGGGCGCGCGTTTAAATCGGGTGAATAATTTACCGATTGTACCACCAGTGGATTCGGATGGGAGTGGATTCGGATGGGAAGGGAGATCTCTGGTCTCTGCCCATCCGTACGGGAAACTGGCGTGACGCTATATATATATATGTATATGTCTTACATTTCATTATTGTATGGACAGTCAAAAGTTTCACTTAGCTAAGATCCGCGACAAGCAAAACAATAACAGAAAATTAATAATGTGTGTTTTCCTGCTGGATGAAGTGGATTTATTTGGAACTTAAACCAAAAACTTACCGAAATTCGGCCATCAGCTCTCCACCCACCAACCGACAACGACAACGAGGCATCTTTAGGTATATCTTCACGTGTTGGGGCGAAACACGTGTCGTTTACAAGATAGAAAAGTGATAATGTGTGTTTGGTGTTGTGTATAGTGGTGGTTGGTGGGTGGAGATTTGATGGCCGATTTTCGCTAAGTTTTTGGTTTAAGTTCCAAATAAATCCACTTAACCCAACGGAAAAACACACATTGTTAATTTTCTGTTATGGTTTTGCTTGTCGCGGATGTTGGCTAAGTAAAACTTTTGACTGTCCACATAGTGAGGGATTTCCACAAAGTAACGCCTGACTCCATTAATAATAATTTCGTTATTGGTTAACTTTACTTATAGGGAAGGTTTAGAAGACCCGCTAGACGACACCGGAACAGTCCAGCAACAGCTGGAACAGCTGTCCGTGATCGGCCGCTGCGAGTACGGGAAGACCTGCCAACTGCTGGTGGCGCATTTCGACAGAGCTGCGGCGGCGTACAGCGTGGAACAGCAACCCCAGCAGATCCTCGTATTGCAAGGTTTGATGAACACTCACTCGCACGCGAGCGCACGCGCATACACACACACACACACCTTAAGATATAATGTTTAAGGTTTATTATTTATTTCTCCATAGATATAAATAATAAATTAGAAATAAGGGGTGGAAGGCTAGTGACCTGAGATATAGGAATCCTAGTTCAGGCACTCACATAAGTATTATTCTCACTCTATATTGTAACGTATAACTATAGCGGCGGTTCATCGGGGAGTGCTTGTTCCGACTCTGATGTACAGTAGTGAAAGTTGAGTAATGAAAGCAGACTGAATGTAGTGGAAGTGAGAGCATTAAGAAATATGTGTGGAGTAACTTTGAATGATAGAATAAGGAATGAAGATATAAGAGAGTGATGTGGAGTAAAAGAAGGTGTCGTGACAAAGCTTTAGAAAGGGATGCTTAGACAGTTTGGGCACATAGAGAAGGTGGATGAAAGACGACTGCCAAAAGAAATTTACGTTGCGGATATGGATGGAAAGGTCGGTAGGGGAAGATCAAGGGAAACATAACTTGACCAAATTGCCGAAGTTTGTAGGAAAAGCCCAAGAGTTTAATTAGTGTGGAGGAAGCAAGGAAAGTATGCCAAGATCGTAACAGATGGAGAGTTGTGGTCTCTGCCTACACCCCTACGGGGAACAGGCGTGACGATATGTATTTATGTATAGTTCCTTTGTGGTATCTATATTATTATTTGGTATTAGATGACAATATTTTCTTCCTTGCCCAGGTCAACTGACATGGTTGGTGTACATAATCGGCGCGGCTATAGGAGGCAGGGCATCTGTTATCACGTGTGACGAAAACGACGCAATGGACGGTGAACTCGTGTGCAGGGTGCTGCAGCTAATGAACCTCACGGACTCTCGACTGTCCAGGGTGAGACGTTCGCGAAAACGTTTGTATTTTTCTGTCGTGTCATTCGCAACGAGGAATCGATGAAATGAGGAGACGAGGAAAGGAAAAGTTGTGGGTCGCTTCCCATCTAGATGGGCTGACTTGATAGTGTCCGTTAGTTATAATTCCATCCATGAGATTATGAATAAAAAGAAATGGAATCTCATCACGAGACTGTCGCCACATGACCCGACTAGCTCGTAACCACGACCACTCTGCCAAGAGTGACCGAGTAAAAAGAAGTATGTATTGATATCATTTTACTCTGGCACAATTTATGATATTAGTATAAATAGGTAAGCTGTCACCTATCCTCTCGACGACTCCATCCCGCATAATATAGCGATTAATAAACATCACTTTGGTCCTTCGGGCCGGATTCTTCATGTGGATTGATTTTATTATGACTCCTGGATGTTCTAGTACTTTAGCTACGGACACATTTAAGAAACCACAGAAGCATCCTATAGGCATATTGACTATTTCTGGGAGACTAAGTGATTGAAACAATGCTTAAGTACCTAATATAGTGAAGTCATCATCATGACCTAGCGGCAGTCCATTATTGGACATAAGCCTCCATTCTAGGTCGTGTCATCTAGACAGACAATGCAGAATGTTACTTCTGACCAGGGAGCTTTTGCCAAAACACGATCTCCAACCCAGTTGAAGTCAAGTTTCCAACATACATATATATATCTTATTAGTACTTCAATTTTTAATTTTAATTTGGAGAGCTATATCGGTGACTTAGTTCTTCATTTCGAGCTATATCCAACGGAGAAACTCCAAGCAAAGCCCTCTTCATAGTTTTCTGAGTGACTTAGGAGTTTATCATAGAGACTTTATTTTGTAATGTTACTTATTATAATAGCACTTTATATAATACATAATGTTTTTATATAGGGTGGTTGTGAAAAGTTAGAGCTGGCAATGATGTCATTCTTCGAACAATTCCGCAAGATATATGTTGGTGAGCAAGTTCAGAAAAACAGCAAAGTGTACCGAAGACTATCCGAAGTGTTGGGCCTTAACGATGAGAGCCAGTTACTTAGTGTCTTGATGAGGAAGATGTGAGTGCATTATTGATTTTATATTTTATATTAATATTGTGTATCGTTGCATGCGATACGGGGATGTACATTTCCGCGTCGACGGCGGTTGGAATTAGAATGAAACAGGGGTGTGGGATTGAGCCTCGGGGAATCCTCTTCGAATGAATTTCGGCTTTTATACACAAAACCGAGAGGGCAAACAATAATAGTTATGACTAATTGCCATCAAAGAAAAGAAGATTATGAAAATGAAATAAAAACACAACGTCACTGATGTAAGTTGGCGGGAAAAGTCCAATATACCTAATCCGATCACTAACAATTACACTTCTTTCAGAATAACAAACCTGAAGTTCTGGGGTGGATCCGAGCAGATAATATCCAAGACTTTGGGACTGTTGAGCGACCTCAGCGGGGGTTACGCGTGCGTGAGGAAACTGGTGAAGCTCGAGGAGGTCCAGTTCATGCTTACACATCATACGGTGAGTTTGCATATACGTATTACGTAATACAGTAAACTCCCGTTTATCCGAAACGATCGGGACGGCGGTCGGTTCGGATAACGAAAGTTTCGGATAAACCGTGATTGAAAACTTAATAACAAAGCCGAATTGGCAATAGTCGTTGTGGCACTACGGGAAAAGTACTTAATTTACGTCAGTCACTTAGGTTCTCTGGAGGATTTCTTCATACCCAATAACTTTTGCTGGAGATGATAATGTAAGATGGAGATCTCTGGTCTCTACCCCACGGGAAACAGGTGTGAAAAACGCTAAAGAAAAATAGGAAAAATTGCAAAAAGTCCTTCCAACCCGGATCCATATTCCCACAGTTCGCTTACACGGAGAGTTTTATGAGTAAATTTGTTTCTCCGGAGGATTTCTTCGTGCCAAATCACTTCCACTGGAGATGATCATGTAAGATGTTATTGGAAAACTAAACAACATGGTTTGGACACGAAAGTGGAGATGAGGATGAAAGAAGACTGATAAAAGAAATTTACCTTGTATATGTGGATGGAAGGGTCGGCTGGGTAAAGAGAACATACCTTGACATTTGATCAAGGTATGTTCTCTACGCTGAAGATCTCGAGAAAGGCCAGGTTAAAAGTACTGTAACATGCCAGCCGTACTGCTATGGTGACACCTGGGATCTTTAGGGGGTTCATATATTCGTTAATAATTAAACTCTACCAAATGAAATTGATTTTTTTTATGGGATGGAGGGCAAACGAGCAGGCGTGTCACCTGATGGAAAGCAATCAGCGCCGCCCATAGACATCCGTAGCGCCATAGGTAGTCCGGAAGCGTTGCCGACCTTCAAGGAAAGTGACATTATGGGTGTAGGAGGGGGAACGGGAGTGGGAGGGGGAGGGTGTAGGGCCTCCGGAACTCAGACCGCTCACCGGACGAAGCGCGGTAGCTAAGCTACCACTCAGACGTAGGTTTGCTGCGGGAGTGTGGTATTCCCCCGGGCGAGCCGGCCCATTCATGGTACAGACAAATAATATGCCGTTCTTGACAAAGTATTTGTCTGCAGCGTGGCTTTATATTGATGTGTCATTTTACATTTTATATTAATTATATACTTTAATTCTTCTTATATTACATTTTATATTAATGAATTTCACTTTTCACATTACATTTTATATTCAATCTCAATTTCTTATGCCGGAGAGGTGATATGTCTATCTATAAACGTCAGTCGAACTCATCTTTTTGTTTTTATATAAAACACAAACTTATTTCTTATTTAATTTAAATTTTAAAATTACTTAATTTAAAATGTTTTAATATATTCAAATAAAAAGTTAGTTTTAATACATTAGTGATACATTTATCAATGTATCACTACAGTAGTACCCTTAACCGACAAGCTTGCATGAAGAGAGTGATGAGTGTGGAGGAAGCAAGCAAAGTGTGCCGAGATCGTAGCAGATGGAGACCTGTGGTCTCCGCCTACACCCGTAGTGGAGTCTACGGGGAACTCTTGATTTTATATGTGTTTGTATTTCCAGGCGGAGCACTTCCCATTTCTGGGCATATCAGGTGTTGGCACATCCGAGATGCGGTGCCGCACGATGCTGTACACGGCTTTGGGCAGATTGCTGATGGTTGAGTTGGGTGAAGACGAGGAGCGCTTCCACGCCTTCATGATGCCGCTCACTGGTGAGTTCAATGTGACCTTTTTCCAGTTTACACACAGTGCAGTGCTTTAAAATGCATCCTCTTTCTCAATCCATCTTGAAAAAGAGGATACGTTCGGACTTTCTTTCGTCGTTTTTTCTCCGTTTAGAGCAGGAATTCCCAGAGAGGTCGATATCTCACCACCAAATGCAGTTTTTAAATTGACAAGTATTTTGTATTAATAGGAAAAAAACTAGAGACAGGATTTTAGTAAGTATATTGGATTGTATAAGTATTTTATAAGTACAGGATTTTATAATTAGTTTTTTTAAATACTTTATTGTACACAAAACACGACATACAAGAATTAAAAGGAAAGAAGATGTACAAGGGCGAGCTTAACTCAAAATTGAGTTTTGTTCCAGCAAACCCAGGAGTTAAAGAGAGATAAGATAAGCTGTGAGGATGGAAATAAGTGTACAACAACAAAA